>JAAAKG020141065.1:0-11952 GCA_010014905.2 Druon quercuslanigerum
GTTCAACCAAAAAGTTTATTTTTTAAATAAAAATGATCATTTTTAATCCAAAAATATTCAAATTTTCTATTAAAAAAAAATTTAACAAAAGAAATCTGATTTTAACAAAGTAGTTCCACTTTCATCCAAGCAGCCATTTTTTGGACCACAAAAGATGACTTTTTAAAAAGAATTGTATTTAAAAAAAAAATAATTCTATCAATATCAGTTCACATTTAAGCAACAATAAAAAAACAGTAAAAAAGAAAGTTTCTTGTAACTGGAAAGCCAGGGATCGATTCTTGCTGCCGGCTCTTTTTGCCCATTTTTTTCTCTTTTTAGTTTCTTTTGTTTCTTTTAATTTACGATTAAATGTATTTAAATCAAGCCAAGATACTTATTTTTAGATATTTTTTGTCTTACATTAAACACAAATAATGTATGAAAAAAAAATCGAGAACCGAGAATTTAACGAAAAAATAGCATAAAAAAAGCGTTATACATTGGAACGCATGAAAGTATAAAATTTAGTTTTCGTAGCGTGATCCATTTCCATTTCATTGCGAACAAATTGAGCCACGCGTAGCAATTTTTTGCGAGTTTAAAGTTTTTGTGTTGAAAATATACCGCACAAAATTTCGCATTGATCTCTCTAGATTGAATTTTCAACATATAACCAATGCAAGAAAAATTTGATTTTCGAATAAAAATTATGTAAACAAACGCTTTAGTCTTTTGCCAAATTTTATAAACAAATGCGCATCTTCAAAACTTTTCTAGGATTACGTATTTTCTATTTATAACAGATAATTTTTTTTTGTTTCATGATATAATTAACATTTTTGAATTACAATTTTAATTTAATAATATAATTTGTTTATAATATTTGATATTTTTGACTTGCAATGAACATTTCCGGACCAATAAAATTACAGTCATTAAACGCAAATTTTTAAAAAATAAACATTTTTTTGCTGTAAAAGCATACTACGATAACACAATTATTTCATAGAATTTATTATAATAAAAATTTTGAATTTTCATAAATAAAAAGTTGCATCATTTCGAACAAGACAGATGTACATTTGCTTATAAAATTTATATATAACAATAAAATTGTCGCGCAAAGAATTTATTTTCATTATATTTGTATATCGAATATTACTATAGATTTCTGGCTTATTTTCAGACAAACACACACAAATAATACAATAAATTTTTTTTTTGTGTATTTTATATCATAAAAATATTTTACGGGCAGGAGAAAACTTCGAGATGTAATAAAAATCTTTCGTCCTTTTAATAGACATTTAAACATTTGTTTTTTGTCCAAAGACTGTGAACAGGCGTAATAAAAGTTAAAAAATAAAAGACTCTAGAAATGGATAAAACCCTTATTTGACGAATTAAAAAACAAACCATTTTTAAAAAAATAAAATAAATTTTTTAATTTATTATAACTTTGATTGTAGGTAATTCGTAAATTTTAAGTAGAATAATTACCATAATTGTACAGCAAATTTTAGATATAGTATAATTCCTGTTCTGTATAAGGAATGATTTACCTATTCAGAAAAAAATTAGGATTGAATAAAGAAAATATATTATTATGAACATGGACGATGCAATATTTTCTTAGGAAAATATAAATTGCTAATTGTTTTTCATGATATTCTAGGATGTTTTTTGTATAAAATTTGTTAAATTATATTTTAAAACATTGCAGTAAAACCTAGAAACAAGTAGGTCTTAGCCCTCAATGTTTTTTTATAACAAATTTGGTTCGCGATTGTTTCATTAAAAGTTCATGAAATGTCTGCACTGAAATTATCAGAAGTATTTTCCTCGTAAGAATTGAATAACAGTAAAAAATTTTAAAGTAGAAATGCAAACGTTAATCGATTTTTTTTCCTTTGTAAAGCATTACGATTTATAATGATATAAAGTCCATATCATGTTTGAAATTATTGTTAAAATTAGTAATTATTAATTATTTTGCCATTAAACTCAAACACAATATTGGTTATTGAAATTGAGATTACCAGTTTTCATTAAATTTGAATTTCAAAAGCAAAATTGTATTAAAGCCATTTCTGTAATGAAATTTCATTTGTCGAGCAGTAGCAACGTTCTAAAGCTTGAATGTAAAATGCGAATTTATATAATTGGTAATGATTCTGGTATTATTTACAGCAAAATAAAAATATTTGAGTATGTTTAAAGGGAATAATCTTCTTAATTAAACAAAAACAAAAAAATTGAAGCAGAAACTTTTTTTTGTTGAGGATTCACCTAGCTAATTTCTTTCAAATGGTCTCCACTGAAATGGGCTTTCAAGTACCGGAAGAGTACTAGTCGAGTCGATAGGGTTGAGTAGCTATTGCGACTAAGAGTAGGATCTAAAGGCAAGTATTCTAGACCAAACTTTTTTTTAAAGTTTTTTTTGCATTGAACTTTTACAGATGTTTAAGGTAAAATCGATGCGGCTTCGTCACGGTTTTCGGCTACTCTGTAAAAGTTTCCGTTCCTCGGCAGCGAATGGCTTTTTCATGTAACTGGAGCCTACGAAGAATCACCCAATCGTTCTGGAAATGAATCAATAAAAGAATTCTAAAGGAACAAGATTTACTACAATGGCGAATCTTATAATCCTTCTTAGATTTTTCCTAATAATCTGAAGTAGTAATTATAAATAATACAGGTCTCAGATTTATTTAAAAAATTCAAAATAGTGACAATAATAGGATACAATTTACAAAATAGTAGCTTCCCTGAAATCGGTTGAGATCTTATAAAATTTCCTGGATAAATCGTTAATCTTTTTTTATAACTTGGAGTCCCTGGAAATTTGATCATATCTTTTAAAACCCTTTAGAGTTTTAAAATTTGGCAAAATATCTTGAAACACTTGAAATCTTGAAATCTTTGAGATCTCTTAACCTGACTGGACTTAGTCCTGACTGGACACATTTTTAAGATTTTTTTCAACGGCTCTATTAATTAAGAAATCAGTCATAGAAACAATCAACACCACCTTTATTTTACAAAAAACACGAATTGTCGAATGAAAAAATTTTTAACATGTAATTTTAGGATCCAAATCATCCGTAGATTTTTTTATTTGTGCATTAAAAGTGTCCATGCACTCTAGCCTTCAAAATTTAGTGGTAGGATTTTTAAAAATTAAACATGGCGGCATCCAATATAGCGGCCCAAATAATAAATTTTTTAATTTTTCTGGTACGTTTTCCTGCACTAACAATTTTTGTCATTTTTGATAAAAATTAGTGCAAATTAGTTTTTTTGGGTCGCTGATTGAAAATATGCTACCAGGTTTTCAAAATTCAAGATGGCGGATCCAATATAGCTGCCAGAAAGGTCAAAAAATGGTTCAATTTGCATGAAAATTCATATGGAGTTTTTTTTTGGGTCGGTGATTACGAATCTGCTATCAGATTTTCAAAATTCAATATGGCGGATCCAATATGATTGCCAAACATTTCAAGAAAATATTCAATTTTCATAAAAATTCGTATAAGGGGGTGGTTTTATGGCTCGCTGATTACGAATCTGTTATCAGATTTTCAAAATTCAAAATGGTAGATTTATTATGGCTGCCAACCATTTCAAAAAATTCTTCAAATTTTTCTTATATGTCGTTGCCTGGATTTCACCACGAGGAGGTGAACGCAATAAACAAAGCCTCTTCTTTTTTTTTTAATTTTTTTAAATTAAATTTTTTTTATAAGAAAACCTTTTATAATCAATAATCCAAATAATTAGTATAAGATTCTAACTAATTGATTCAGATTTTCAAATTCAAGTTGGCAGATACAATATGGCTTCCGAAAATTTCGTACGTTGTTCAATTTTTATCAAAAATTTTATCAAGGGGTTTTTGGATTGCTGATTACGAATATATTATCAGCTTTTTTAAATTCAAGATGGCGGATCCAATATAGCTGCCAAAAAGGTCGAAAAATGGTTCAATATTTATGAAAATTCGTATAAGAGAGTTTTATGGATCGCTGATTACGATTCTGTTGTCAGATGTTTAAAATTCAAGATGGTGGATCCAATATAGCTGCAAAAAATTTCAAAAAATTGGTAAATTTTCATGAAATTATGAATGGGGAGATTATCGGTCGCGTTTCTTAGACGACATATATTATATGTCGTTGCCCGGCTTTCACAACGAGGAGGTAAACGCAATAAAGAAGGAATCTTATTTTTTCTTTAATTTTTTCACATTTTTCAAATTTTTAAAATTTTTATTAATTTTTTTATAATAAAACCTTTTATAATCAATAATCCAATAACTTAGTATTAGATTCTAACTTATTTATGATAAATTGGAAAGCAGGGTGTGCATGAATGTACATCGCACATTTTACAGATTTTCTGCATCCTTAAACCACATTTTTTAAAATTTGAACATTTTTGCTTTGATTCTATTGTTACAGTTTCATGTAATTTACTTATTTTATCCCTTTTATTACTAGGCGTTAAAATAAACGTTTTAGCTGCTTAGGAATCTTGATTTTTTTTTAAATTGAATTTCTTCATGAAAATTCAACAATTTTTTGAAATTTTTGGAATCTTTATTGTATCTACCATCTTGAATTTTAATAATCTGAAAACAGATTCGTGATCAGCAATTCAAAAAAAAAAAACTCCATAAAATAATTTATGAAAAGTGAAACATTTCCGAAATTTTCGGCAGCCATATTAGATCCGCCATCTTGAATTTTAAACATCTGATGGCAGATTCGTAATCGGCGACCCAAAAAAACCCAGCTATACGAATTTACATAAAAATTGAACAATTTTTTGAAATTTTTGGCAGCCATATTGGGTCCGCCATCTTGAATTTTAAAAAAGTGATATCAGATTCACAATGAGCGACCCGAAAAACCATCTTGCACTTATTTTTATTAAAATTAAACAAAAATTGGTAGTGCAGGAAAAAGTACCGTAAAAATTAAAAAAAATTGAATTGAAGCCGCCATATTGGATACCGCCATGTTTAATTTGAAAAAAACAACCACTACATTTTGAAGGTTAGAGTGCATGGACACTTTAAATGCACAAATAAAATAAATCTGCGGACGATTTCGTTCCTAAAATTACATATTTAAATTTTGTTTTATTCGACAATTCGTGTTTTTTTGTTAAATAAACAAATATATCTGTTCAAATATGCATTTTTTTAATATTCTAACGCAGAAATAGAAAGATCAGACAATTTTATGTCGGAAATAGGTATTGTCGATTTTTTCTATGACCGATTTCATAGTTAATGGAGCCGTTGAAAAAAATCTTAAAAATGTGTCCAGTCAGGACTTAATGGGTTAAATCCTATGGATCTCTCAAATATTTAAATGCTGTCCTTAAAATTAATTACAAATTTTTTAATTTATGTATATATATATATATATTGCACAAAATTAATATATTTTTTATTTCTTTTAGAAATACGATACTTAAAGTAACCATACATTTTTCACCTATTGTTTTAAATTTTGTCGAAATTTGTTTTCCTAATTCGTTGAAAAAGGTATAAATATTTAAAATCTCATAACATAGCATAAAGTTTCACGAAATCCGTAGATATTATGTGGATATCCGAAAACCTTTTAAATTATTTAATATTCTTTAAAAAAAACCCAGGAATCTCTTGAGATATCCAAGAATTTTTGGAAAAGTCGTTAATCATTTTAAATCCCTTGCAATCATACAAAAATTCTATGATTTCCTTAAATTTGGTAAAATCCTGTAAATTCGCAGATATCTTTAGATTTCATTTTATTTTATTTGTCTCCTAGAATCCTCTAGAAGTCCTTTCGATTCCCTTCAATTCTTATAAATATCATTTTTATTCTGAATACTGTACAAAAATCCTTTTAAAAAATTTCGATAGCATGCGAAAATTGGAAAAATCCCATAAAAATGTAGAAGTCTTGATAAATTCAGAGTAATCTTTAAAAAATCTTTAAATTCCTTTAAAATACTTGGAAATTTATTAAACCCCTTTAAATCTTGTAAATTCCTAGTAACTTCACAAAAATCGAATTAAATCCCGTAGTGCATCTCAACATCTATAATTTCTTTTATAATTACAAAAAATGAAATCCTTTTAAACTTCCGAAAATCAGTCATATCTTATGAAGCAGCTTTAAATCTTCTAAAATCTTTTAAAATACACTACAAGTATCGAAATCCTAGGAAATCTTGTTTTTTAATTCTATGAATCCACTAATTATGATAAAATGTCGGAAATCTGTATAAATTTTTTTGAATGTTTTAAAATATCATAAAAGCTTTGAGATACTTTAGAATTATTTAGGAAAAATTTCGTTGATAATCCTATGAATCATTTAAATTCGGTAAAATAACTAAAATCTGTAGATATCTTCAAAACTCTGTTAAAATTTCATCTCAGTTTATTTATTTTCTAAATGTCCCGTAAAAAATCTTTAAATTTCTTTAGATCTTAAAAATATGATTGACATTCTAAATAATTCTTAAAAATCCTTTAAACATTTTTTTAAATTCTGCGAAATTTTTAAAAAATTTTCAAAATTTATAAATTTTGTTAAATTTATTATAATCTAAAATTTTAAATAAACTAAACTCTCTAAAATCCTTGGAAATTTATAAGAAACCCTTAAAAAATATTTTGAAACCTATATTTTATTTTATAATTTCTACAAAAAATACAAAATCTTGGAAATCCTCTAAAATCTTACAAAGATACTTAAAATTGCTTGAAATCTTTTAAAATATCGTAAATCACTTAAATCCATTGAAATCCTTTTAAAATCCCTGAAATCTGTTAAAGCATGAATTCCTCAAATTGTTTGGAATCCCTGAGATCAGTAGAAATTTTTAGAAGAATCTTACAATTTTATTTATTTTTATTTATTCTCTAAAGCCCTAGAGAAATCTATTAATATCACTTTAAATCTTCTATGTAAATATTATATATTTTTAAATTTTAAATAATGTTTTTAAATATCGTAAACTGTCTAGAATCCTTTCATATGCTTTAAAGTTTAATAGAATCCTTAAATTCTTATGAAATCACGAGTAATACCATAAAAATGGAATAAAATCCGTTAATACATCTTGAAATCTATCATGTGTTTTATAATTTCTTAAGAAATTAAAAAAACTTAGAAGTCGTCTAAAATCTCATGAAATTTTACGATATTATTTAAAATCGCTTGATATCTTTTAAAATACCTCTGAAATCTTTGTTTAAATATCACGACTCCCTGAAATTAGTAGAAGTATTTGGAAGTATTTTAAAATTTAATTTTATTAAATTTTGTTTAATATATAAAGTGCTCTATAAATCCGTTTAAAGCACTTTAAATACGATACATAAATATCATTGATATCCTCGATATTTTTTGAAAATCCTTCACAAATTTTCTGATATTGCAAGAAATTTTTTGAACTCTCATAATAATTTTAAAATCTTGTCAAATTCATAGGAATCTTCTGAAATAGTTTAAACTCTTAAGAATCCTTTATAATACTTTAACGTTTATTTTACAAAAATCTTAATCTATTTAAATCCATAGTAATCCCATGAAAGTCGAATAAAATCCCCAACCTTGGAATTATTTAAAAATACTCTAAAAACTTTTAAATCTGTTCGAATCTCTTAAGAACCCCTAAGCTCTGTTAAAATGTTCTAAAATGTTAGGAAAACCTAACAATATTTTTTAATTTGTTAGAATACTATAAAATCTTATGAATTCTTCTAAAATCCTATGAATCCCTTAAAATTGATAAAATCCATGAAATTTTTGGACATATTTAGAAGTCCGTTAAAAATTTATTTCATGTTATGAATTCCCTAATAATATTCTGTAGAAATTGCTTAAAATATCTGGAAATCTTAGAATAATCATTAATATCATTTATACCTATTTAAAATCCTTTGAACATTTTCCAGAATCCTACAAAAATTTTCAAAATCCTTAAAAATTTGGAAATCTCGTTAAATTTCAAAGAATATTTTTAAATACTTTATATTTAAATGAATTCTTTAAAATCCCTTAAAATTAAAAAAAAAAAACTTGTGATTTGCAATATCCAGTTTTTTAAATGTAATAAAACCTATACGAATACCTTACATACTTATAAAATCTTTTAAGTTTTCTTGAAATTCTATAATTTCTATAATAATTTCTATTTCTATTTCTTTTCTTTCTATTTTCTTTCTATTTCTATTTCTATAATTCTATAATTCCCAAAAAAATGGACTGTCATTTCTGCGAGTCGAAAGACATTTGAGTATTACTTGAGCCAACAAAAATGAGCAAATAAAATATAAAGTTTTTCAGAAAAGCGGCTTTTAATAATTTTGGAAAAAGTGCTGACATTTTGTTAATTTTCCGGCGGATTTTTGAAGAGGACATTTTACCTTACCAGAGTAAGGAAAAGAAAATTAAATATCTTAATTAGGTCGAAAGTTTAATTATTTTGCACACAACATTTAAATTAAAAATGCTCATAACTCATAGGAAATGTTCTTCAAACATTAAAATACAGGTTTCTATTGCTTTTTTCTTTTTCACTGCAATTTTTTTTTTCAGAAATAGAATGTCTTAAAAACGGTGAGATTTACTTTGGCTTAAAAGTGCACTATCTGCATAATTTAAAATGGATTCGGTCTTCTTATAATCTCCTAAAATCCCTTAAAACCTTCTAAATTCTTCAGAATCCCTTGGAGTCTTTCAAACCAGCCTTAAAGCTTGGACACACTATGCCTGTCAAATCCCTCAAATGAATCAAAATCCTTTAATACTCCGAGAAATCTGCTAAAATCCTTCAAATTAATAGAAATTTTAATGTCTGAAACAGGGAATATCATTGTAGCCAATTGTCGTGAAGTTAAAAACAAATTTAAGGAAAAGTTGTAATTATTAAATCTCCCCTACTATCGGCGAGAAAATGATAGACATCTGCTTGTGAAGATTAATAATTCAGCAAAAAAAAAAAATTCTAGCGCAATAAAAATCATTCACATGCAAGCTAAAAATGTTCTACGTAAATGAGCTTAAAGACGTATATGTAAAAAAAAATTTGTGCTTTGCAGACTGAAAAATGTAAAAAAAAATCAGGATTTTCTTGTACATTTCAGAACAGTCAAGTTTAGACCATTATTTCTTATACAAGGGGCAATAGGAAAATTTTTTACAAATTCATGAGTATGAGGGAAACTATTATTAACACATTGCAGTTGAGAAATTTGATATATCTATAAAGATATGAAAGCGATTCTAACTGCAAACTTTAACGGATAGGCTCTGTGATTATTTTTAATCGCCAAGAAGCATGTCGTAGTCTTATTTTTTTGCGAAAATCGCAAAACTTTTTTTGAAAAACAAGTGCCAGAAAGCAGCCCGAACCTTTTTTCTTTTCTGTCGAGGACGTGCCAGGTGTCACCCAAGGATTCAGAACCATGGGTCGAAGAATAGCACGAGGGGTCGCAATAAAGAATAAAAGAATCGGGCTGCTTTCTGGCACTTGTTTTCCAACAAAAAATATCGCAATTTTCACCAAAAATAAGACTATCGCATCCTTCTTGGCGATTGAAAATAATCACAGAGCCGTAACGGATAGGCTTTGTGATTATTTTCAATCACCAAGAAGTATGTCGTAGTCTTATTTTTTAGTGAAAATCGCAATATTTTTTTAAAAACAAGTGCCAGAAAGCAGCCCGATTCTTTTATTCTTTATTGCGACCCCTCGTGCCATTCTTCGACCCATGGTTCTGAATCCTTGGGTGACACCTGGCACGTCCTCGGCAGAAATGAAAAAAGGTTCATGCTGCTTTCTGGCACTTGTTTTTCAAAAAAGATATTGCGATTTTCAAAAGAATGTTCAAACTAATTAAAATTCTTTTTGAAGGTATGGGTTACAAATACACTTTTTGATTCTATAACTTTATTAATATTCATTTATTCCATAAATCCTATTCTTTATAACATAAAAAGTTTTGTATCATTAAATATTTTGTAAACCTAATTGATTTTTATTAATGCCTTATAACAAAACAAAGTAAATTATTTTCTAGATTTAAAACGAAATATAAATGTTTATGTTTTAGCTAAATTAAGCGTTAGTTTCAATTTTAAAAAATCATTATAAATTCGAATAAAAAGAAAATTTAATTTAAATGTATTATTTTCACTTTACAATATTTAGTTACGTCAATGGTAAAAATTTAATGTTCGTTTTATGAAATAATTATTGGTGCTCTGTAAAAAGTTTATTCGTATTTAATCATAAAAATAATCTTTACTTCCTTTTTATTGATAATGATCAATTTATTGGATATTTAATATGCTACCAAATATTTTTTTAAATATATATATATATATATGCAAAAAGCATATTTTAACATTTAAAATAAATAAGGTTTGCACTTTTCCCATAGATGTAAGTAATTGCCGGCCTAAAGGTACAGCTAGTGTACGACAGAGACCTACATTATCGGAATGACAGAGAGCTGAAAAACGATCCTAACTTTACAATAATGCACATTTATAAAATTTTTTATTTAGCACAATACATTTTTTTATTGTTATCCCTGAAAAAGAGTTCAGGGACGTCCGTTGTAATATTTTATAGCATCTCAAAATTCCATCTTGTCTGAAAATGATGTTAAGCGTTTTTTGTTATTTGAAAAGTTAACGGCGATGAAAAAGGAATCTAAACAAATTGATGGTAACTAAACTACCGTCGGAAATTATGAGATCGATTGACGCAAGCACTATTAAAAATCACTGCAGTCTTTGAACCACGATAACTCAGCGAAAAAAATGATAGGGCAATTTTAAAGAACCATTTGGAAAGCCTATGGAATTCTACGTTTATTAATGTCAAACAGATTTTTTTGATCTGCTGAAGAGAATACTGCTCGTGATAAGTTTTAAAAAAAAATTCTAGATTTTCCGAAATTTTGTACCTCGACTTCAACTTTTAGCATGACCTAGAAAAATTGTGGAAAAAATCTAATAATTTTTCGACATAGAGCCTGAAATTTTATCTTGAATTTCAGACGAAGAAACTTAAAAAAGCTTTATCGGTTCCCGAGATACGATCAAAAATGTTCAATCGCATCTGAGTTGAGTTTTAGTCGACGATCACGGTTCTTGGCCGGTCTGCTGCTCGCCTCCTTTGTTGAGGCAGGAACGAATAGGCCACGCACAGAGGTGGTGCTTGATAAGGGCTCTCTTATACTTTTGATTTTGCTAATCAGTAATTTTTATTTCAATTATTGTTTATTTTCTAAAAAATATTTATTGTTTTTTTTAAATTATTTACAATTATTTCAATTTAGAATTATCCCCATATCAAAGAATAAAAAAAATTGTGAACAGTTTTTTGTTTATTTCTTAACATTTTCATCCACAAGAATATTGATGAAAATGTAGATATATTGTTACGAGAGTAAACTATTATTCAAACGAATTAAGCAGCTAAATTCTAAATAAATTATTTATTTCACATTGTTTACTTTTAATATTTCTGAGTGTTTTTTATATAAATAATTTATTTAAAATTTAGCGGCTTAATTCGTTTGAAAAATAGTTTACTCTCGTAAAAATATATCTAAATTTTTATTAATATTCTAGTTGAGAAAAATGTTAACATATAAAAAAAACTGTTTATCATTTTTCTGTTCTTCGATATGGGGATAATTCTCAATGGAAATAATTGTAAATAATTAAAAAAAACAATAAATAATTTAAAAAATTTACAATAATTTGAACCTCTGTGCGTGGCTTACTCGGTGTGCTTCAACGAAGGAGGCGAGCAGCAGACCGGCAGGGATGCCAGTCGGGGCCGCCTGCGCGCGCATCATTTTGACTTTTCACTGGAGAAATTCTCCCATTGGTCAAACTTTTACGCGCGCGATTCAAAATCAAATTAATTTATAATCCTTAAAAT
>JAAAKG020141066.1:0-11952 GCA_010014905.2 Druon quercuslanigerum
AATTGAAAACATTCTTATTCAGAAATATACATTTTTCAAATATCATGATTTTAAAATTAAACAATAATGTTAGACACTTTAAAAAATAAAAACATTTTTTTATCAAAATATTTGATTATTGTATTTTTAATAAGTAAATCGAATTAATAAAATAAAATTACTTGTTTAAGTTCGCAAATTTTCTAGTTCGGCTATTTTATAATTCGACCATTTTCTCTCTGGAATTTTATTATTCAGGATTTTTATTATTCGGGTATTTTATAGAGTCGGAAATTTTATTTTTCAGGATTTTATAGCCGTCCAGATTAATTTTCAACAAGAAAGATTAATTTCTATTAAAAAATATAAAGTTTAATCAAAAAAGGATCAATTGTTAACCAAAAATTGAATAATTAAATTTTCAGGTAAAAAATGCTTTTATCCATTCCCTGACCATTTCCGGATTTCCATAAATTCTCACTGAGTCAACTAACTAAATTAACATTTTAGATGTCTAATTTTGAATATTTGAAAGTAAAATTAAAAAGAAAAAATGTAGAAAAATTGTATTTTTCGTATAATTTACATTTCATTATTAAATATTTATTAACTAAAAATTTATAATAACTATTCTATTTTTCGTCAAAAATTAATCTTCTTAGTTAAAAGTTCACATTTTTGGTTAAAAATTAAACATTTTTTTAAAAATTCGTTTTATTTTTGCTTGAAAATTTATATTCTTAAGTTGAAAATTATTCTTGTTTAAAAATTTATCTATTTTATTTAAAAATTTATTTTTTTAAGTACATTACTTGAATTTTAGTTAAAAAATGTATTTTTTTGTTGACGATTCGACTTTTAGGTAGAAAATGATTCTTTTTGTTTAAAAATTAATGTTGTTCTGCAAATTAATTTGGTTGGTTAAAAATTTTAATATTTTGTTGACACTTCGTTTTTTTTCATTCAAAATTATTTTTTAACTAAAATTAAACTATTCTATTTTCGTTAAAAATTTATATTTTTTAGTTGATAATTCAACTATGTGGTGAAAAACGCATTTACTTTTTTAAAAAATAGTTTTTTGTGGTAGTATATTTTTTTTCCTTTTAAAATTAAACTATTGTCTTGAAAAATCAATTTTTCTATCTAAAAATTTAAATACTCGATTTGTGGTTGATTTTTTTTAGTTGAATATTTATCAAATTTATTGAAAATTTCGTTTTTTAAAACTTAAAGTATACCTTTTCTAGATGGAACTTCGAATATTTGCTGGAAAATAATTTAATTTGTAGAAAATTTATCTTTTCTGCTGGAAAATTAATATTCTGGTTTGGAAATTCATTTCTTTGAATATTTAACAACAAATAATCCATTTTTTATAAAGACAGCAATAGTTAAATTTTAATTACAAAAAATTAATTAAAAATACAAACAATTTCCTACAAAACTGATTAATTTTCTGCAAAATATTTGAATTTTCTACTAAATTTTTTAAAATTCCGGCTAACAGGGCGAATTTTCTAAAATTCAAACAGCTGAATTTTCCACCCCAAAATATGAATTTTCAACAAAAATGTTAATTTTTAAACTTTTTAATTAAACAATGCCGTTCAGATAATTTATTTTAAAATCCCTAGTGTAACAAGGTGTCTACTGTGTGGGAATTTAAGAGAATCCGGAAATGTAAAAAATTCCCGGAATTTAAAATAAATAATCTGAGAGACACTCTACTATAAAGCGTGAGTGGACGAGTTCCACGCGGTATCACTCAGTCCGCCTAGATGTTTGTAAATAACGTAGTACGTGATACTTGGCGTATGTACTAGACGCAACCTAAGTCGGGTAGAAAAAGAGAGAGGGGAGAGACGCAAGAGAGGGAAGGAGCCACTGTCGAACAATGACCCGTCGGCCTAGTTTTCAAAACCAAAACAAACCTCAGGCAGGTTACACTTACTCGAATGCGCATGCGCGAGTACGATTCGCCAGCGAGCCAACCAGCAGTCACCTGATTTCGGGACTGTGGGAAATTTAACTCGGTTCAAAAGTGGGCCTGGGCGAACCCTTTTGTACTAAAGTCGGCGTCAAAAGTACGCGACCCCCACTTTAAACGCTCACCACTCGTTCAAAAAAAATCGCAGGAAATTCTAGCCCGGTAGAAGTGAAAGCTTAAAGTCTCCCGCGTTGAACGATATGTATATTATTGTTTCAAAAAATGTTTTTCGTTAGCGCTGATGTAAAACGTGTCAAAAAATGAGGTTTTGAAGACACTTTTTTTAGCCTCGACTTGCGAGAATTCCCAAAACGAGCGGTAAGTCTTCAAAAATCGGAAAAAAATCACGGACGCTCCTTAAGGTGTCTAGAATGTAACAGTGTTTTTAAAATTTCGAAATATAAAAGTGTTTACTAATTACAGACCGCTTTCCGCAAAATCTTATCTTGGACAAAAATAATTATAGGGAGTTGGTTTATGGCTTAAAATGTGCTGATCAGTAGTTGGGGGAGGGGGGAAGGCAGGGAGGTTGGTATCCCCTTCCTCCTGAGGTTCCTATTGTTGTGAAATGGATACTTTTTTCTAACGTTTCTTTTACGAATCTACGGTGCCTACTCGCCTTAAATCGTGAAATATTCTTAAAGGATTATTTCGCGAAATATCGATCGTATTTCATTTTTTAAAAGTGTACTTTAATCAAGTTACAAAACTGCACATTTTAAACACCTTTTTAATGATTAAAATAATAAAATTATTTCTGTTATTAAAGAGTTATGATTAGAAAGTTATTAAATAATAAAATAAATTTTATTTGTCTCTGATGAGCCGAGAAGTGAGGTAGTTTGGAAATCTAACTTTTTAAATGAGATTCTTGAAATCTAAAATATCTACCGATCTAATACTAATACCGATCTAAAATAAAAATATATCTTCATCTAGAAATATGTTTGACCTGATTTGACTTGTCAACTAAAAAAAAATTAAACCAAAAATGGATGTTAAATTAATTAATTTTCAGAAAAAAAATCCTTTTAACAAAAAAGTATGCTTCAAGAAAATATTTAAAGTTTCCACGAAAGAAATTAATTTCGAACGAAACAAATAAATTTTAAACCAAAAATGTTAATTTTTAAATGTCTTTCAAACACTGAAAACGAAAGCTTAATGAGTTGCTAGAAAATTCATTTCATTGGTAAAAAATTTATCTATTATCTTGCAAAATTTTTTTAGTTTTGAAAATTTAATTATTCCATTTTTAGCAGGAAATTTATCTTTTCATTGAAAATTCAACTGGTTTAAAATTTGTTTTTGTTGGTAATATTACATTTTTCGTTGGAAATCCATCTTTTTTTCAAAAATTATTTTTTCAACTGGAACCTTAACTTTTCTGTTTTGTAGTGAAAAAATTATCTTTTTAGTTGAAACTTAAACTATTTGTTTGAAAATTTAAATGGTTTGTTCAAAATTATTTTTGCTAAAAACCCAACTGTTTGGTTAAAATTTAATCTGTTTAATTTGAATATTGAAGTTTGTATGTCGAAAATTGATATTTTTTAGTTAAATTCAGCTGTTTTTGATTTGTTTTTTTTTATTTGATGGGAAATAACTTTTTATCTGGAAATTTAAAATTTTGGTTAAAAATTAACTTTTTTGTTGAAAATTCATATTAGCTAGAAAGTTCAACAAATTAGTCGAAATTAAAAATGTATTACTTATTGTTAAATTTTCAATGACAAAAATGCATTTTCAAACCAGAATTTTAATTTTATATTAGAAAAGGTAAATTTTTAACAAATTACATAAAGTTTCAAGCAACTGTTCGAAATTCCTATCTAGAAAAGATACATACTAAATTAAAAAAAAAAATTAACAAAAGTGTTAAATTTTCAGCTAAAAAAAATCAAATTTTTAAAACGAAATAAAATAGTTAAATTTTGGATTCAAAAATTTAATTTTCAAGACAATAGTTTAATTTTAAAAGAAAAAAAAAATTTTAACCCGAAAAGGAAAAACTCTTAATCTAAAATGGAATAATTAAATTTTCATTTAACACAATTAATTTTCAATTTAAAAAAGAATTATTTATTAAAATAGTTCAATTTTCGATTAAAGATATTAATTAATGATCAAAAAGAATAATATATTACCACAAAAAACTATTTTTCAACAAAATGTTTTTTACGTTTTCAACCACATAATTAAATTTTTAACTAAAAAAGATAAAATTTTAACAAGCAAAAAATGTAACGAAGAATGGTACAGTTATATTTTCAGTTATAAACAATTATTTTTAACCAAAAAAAACAACATTTTTTCAATAGAAATGTTCAATTTTAAACCAAAAAACGAATTTTCAACCAAAAATGATCAACTTCCGATTAAAAAATAATTTTTAACAAAAGAAACAATGTTTCAACAAAATATTTAAATGTTCAGAAACAAAAAACTTCAAACTAAAAGAATAATTTTCTACCAAAAAGTCGAATTTTTGGAAAAATATAAAACGAATTTTCAACCTATACCTAAATTTATAAACTAAAAAAAATAAATTTGTAACAAAAAATAGATTAGTTTAATTTTAAGTTATAAAATAATTTTGAACGAAAAAAAACAAGTTTCAAATAAATATTTAAACTTTTAACCAACCAAAAAAAGTAATTTTTAAACAAAAAGAATTATTTTCTACCAAAAAGTAATTTACTTCAAGAAATGAATTTTCAAACAAAGTAGATCAATTTAAAAAAAAGAATAATTTTCAACTAAAGAACGTAAATTTTAAAGCAAAAGAAAAACGAATTTTCAAACAAAAATTTTTAATCTTAACCAAAAAGGTGAATTTTTAACTAACAAGCTTAATTTTCGACGAATTCAAATTAGACTTTCAAAAAGTTTATTACTCTTACCTAAACAAATTTTATAATTTTAATCATTTTTCTTTATTTCATGTTTTTTTAAGTTTTTTTAATTTAAAATAGAAAGAACTGATCGTTTAGCGAAAAATTAGAATTTTTTTAATTTTAAGAAAATTTATATAGTTAAGAATTTTTTTGTAATAAGAACTTTTTTAAATAACAGCCTCACAGTAACTCAACAAGATGAAATTTTCTACATAAAATGTTTAATTTTTAACCCAAAGAAAGAATTGTAAACAAAAAAGTTAATTTTGAATTTGCAAGCCAAAAATTTCAATTTTCGACCAAACAGTTGCATTTTTTATTAAAAAAATATTAATTTTCTACCAAAATAATTGATTTTTAACCCAAAAAAAAATTAATTCTCATGTTAGATTATTTACTAAAAAAGATGATATTTATACCAAAAGGGATACATTTTCAAACTAAAAAGCCTAATGTTCAACAAAAGCGTTTATTTTTTAGAACATTAAGCTTTTTTCCAAGAAAAAAAATTCAATCAAATTGTTGCATTTTCAACTCAAAAAGGCGATTTTGTAACTTAAAAATTTTCATTTTCAATACAAAATTTCTTTTAATCACAAATAATTTAAATTCTCGTCCAAAAATATAATAGTAGACTTTTTAACCAGAAATAATAATTAACTTACAACCATAAATAGTTAAAAAAATTTTGATCGATTTCTGTTAATTTTTTGATTAGAAAATAAAACTTTAGGTCCTGCAAAAAAGTTCCATATTTAAATTTCCTATAAGTATATGTAATATAAAAATAAAAATTCGAAACATTTTCGAAAATTTTCCAAAGTGAAAAAACGATGAAAGAAAAAGAAGACAACCTCGGAATAAAAATTTAAAACTTGATTAAAAAAACTACATAAATTAAAAATGAAAAAAAATACTTTCTTTAATTTTTTTTAATACGTTTCAGAATGTGTTTTCAAAATTTGATTGCTGGAATTTTTTTTAATTTCCGAGAATTTCGTAGTTAAATTTGAATTTTAGACGCTAACATTTTTTTTAATTACATAATTGATAATTTCTGTATAAAAGAAAATAAATAATTATTTTTAAACAAATATTTTCGACAAACAATTTATTAATCGAATTACAGGGATCGACAGAAAAGAAGAAAGAGCGCAAGCTTTGTGACAGAGTCAAGTTAGGCAAGCGAAAGAATAAATTTGTTGAAAGCGGAGACCCGGATATTAAAATTTGTTTAACCCGTGATTTGGGTTAGTTGATTTTTATTACTCTGACCCAGAAGGCCGACAAAGGCGCGCACCTGGCCAAAAGAGGAATCGTTGTTCCTGGTGTTCCAGTGGTCCCAATCCGCCCCTGCCCAAATTGTTCCACGTTCCTTGTACGTGATTCGTGGTGCGCTCCCTCCCCCCTCTGCCTTTTTTCTTTTTCCCGCGACCCTCTGCTCGATTTTACGAGCTCGTAAAACCTTACATTTCTTTTATCTGCGTGAGACCGATCGGCGAACGTGCCTCGATATGATTGAAAATCGTCAACGAATTTCAACGAACTTTCGCGATTTGGTGAGATCAATTTTATTTGGGATCAGGCTGAATATATTTTTTTGACCTTTTAAAGCGAATATACCACGTGAGAAAGTTGAAAAAAAATTCAAGAATTTCTCGAATTTTTTCCCTAGACTTCAAATCATGGTAGGACCTAGGAAAGTTGTAGAAAAAATCTGAAATTTTTACCACGCAGGCTCTGAAGTCGTATCTTTAATTCAAGATATTGAACTTTTAAAAATCTTGAGCGGTTCCCAAGTTCTAACTAAAAATGTCCTAGCGTTTCTGTCGGCGTAACCAGCGAGGCCGCACAGTGGGGGTACGTAACGTCCGTGACAAATTGATTTTCAGAAGACAATTATTATCCGATTTTAACTTTTTTTTAAATAAAAACTATTAAAATTTGTATCCAACTGATATTTCCGATTTTTAAATTTTTGTTTATTTAATAACAAAAATGAAAATAAATTTTGTTGACTTTTGAAGTATACCGGTTTTTAAAAACTGCTTTGATTAAATGAAAAATACCTAGAGAACTGAAAGCAACTATCTAAAAAACATGTTCAATAGAAATTTAATTGTTAAAAAATTTATTGAATTTGTTATAAACAAATAAGTGAATGAAAATGATTTCGTGGGGATTGGCGGCGATTCGTCACTTGATTCGCACTAAGTTTGAACAATTTATAGACAAACAGAGTTTTTTAATTAAATTAATAAAAGTTAAGAAATAATTTGTTAATAATATAATAATATTAATAATAATATTTGTTAATAAACAAATAAATTTTTTCTATGAAATCGTTCATATATTACTTGGAAATAAAGCCTAAGTATCAAATTTGTTCACTAAATAAAATTTACTAATTGTTTAAACTACCTTAATTAACAAATGCACTATTTGACTATTTTTGGAGATACAAGCTTGATTTTTTCGATGCAATTAACTGTAAATAATTAACTTCTAAATTTTCAAGAACATTTTGATGACAGTATATAATTTAATCTTGTAAACAATAATTGTTTAAACAAGTGTTGAACATTTTATGTATTTATAAATAAAATACCGCTTTTTCATCAAATTAACATCCAATTATTTAGCAATGATTTTTTTCCATGATAATTATTTAATCATACTTAAATAACAAATGCATTATTTGGCTATTTTTCAGAATTAAAATTAGTTTTTTTTTTATAATCAACCGTTAATAACACATGTTTTAACTTTTAATTAACGTAGCCAACTTATGGCAAGGAATTATTGCTAAGTAATTTTAAATTTATTTCACAAGAAAAAAAATTTGGTTTACAAATGCATTATCCGAAAAAAAATTTTTTACTTCATTGTTGATAAAAATAGTAGATCGTTATCGAACTACTCAAAAAAGTTAAAAAATGTGTTATTAACAGTTGATTACACAAAAAAAAACAAGTTTAAATGCTAAAATATAGCTAAATAATGCATATTTTAATTAATTTTGGTTAAACAATTATCATTAATTAACAATTATTATTCACAGCAAAAAATCATTGCGAAAAAGCTGGCTGTTAATTCCGTTAAATAAACAGTATTTTGTTTATAAGTACATAAAATTATAAATATTTGTTTTAACAATTGTTTACAATAATAAATTGTTTACTGTCACCAAAATGTTTTTAAGAATTCAGAAGTTAGCTATTTACAGTTAATTGCATTGAAAAAATAAAATTTGTACCTTCAAAAATAATCAAATAGTGCATTTTTTAATTAAGATAGTTTAAACAATTATTAATTTTTATTTCCTGTCCAAATATGATATTTACGATTTATTTTCAAGAAATACATGATCTATTCCATTAAAAAAAACTTTATTTATTCCATCAAAAATACCTGATATGGATATTTGTTTATAAACATTGCATTTAAAATAACAAATTATTTATTGAAATTTATTAATTCAACTAAAAAACACTTTTTGTCCATAAATTATTTAAATTTAGTGCGAATCAAGTGTAGAATCGCCACCAATCACTACGAAACCTTTTTCATTCACTTATTTGTTTATAACAAATTAAATAAATTTTTTAGTTAAATTTAAAAAAAAAAATTTTAATAGTTGCTTTCAATTTTCTATGTAGGTATTTTTGATTTAATCAAAGCATTTGTCAAAAAACCGGTATACTTCAAAAGTCAACTTTTTTCATTTTTATTATTAAATAAACAAACAAAAAATTAACCAAAATTTAAAAATCGGCGATGAAAGTTTGATGCAAATAAGTCAATTTTCAAGTTTTATATTAGAATTTCAGAAGCGTTGCCGCTTTTAATTTAGTGTTCAATTTAAAATTTATTATCAAATTTTTAACGCGTTCAATTCAAATTTTTTCACCATATTTTCATTTATTTCAAACGCTATCAATTAGAGATTATTAATTATTAATTTCTTTCTAGATTTAAAATTCACTATTTAAATATTTGTTAATTAATGTATTTTTTAAACCATTTTTTAAGTTTTTAATTCAATAATAATAATAATAATAATAATATTTTTTTGAAATTTATTCTCTTTTTTTCATTTTTTAATCTCTTTTGTTGAAACTTTAATTATTTTATTGACATTTCTTTTTTATTTAATTTTTGCTCAAAATTTAACTTTCTACTTTTGGTTACAAAATTATCGTTTTTAGTTAAAAATTTAACTATTTGTTTGAAAATTCCTTTTTTTGTCATAAATGAATCTCCTGAGTTGAAAATTGAACTATTTGTCAAAAAATTGAAATATTTTACTGAAAACTGAACTAATTTTTTTTTTAATTAAAATATCAACTATTACATTTTTGTTGAAATTTTAACTCTCCTTTCAAAAATTCTGCTTGACTTAAAAAATTTTGGCTTTTGACTTGAGAAAAGTTTTTTTTTGTTGAAAATAGTTCTATTTTTCTTCAAAATTTTACCATTTGGTTGAGAATTCAAAAATTAGGTTAAAGTTCAAAAAATTTCTTAAAAATTTGTATTTTTTGCTCTAAATATCAAAAATTTGGATGGAATTTTTTTCTTCCTTGGCTGAAAAAGTATCTATTTGGATAAAAATTAATTTTTTTGTTTCCAAAATTTATCATTTTAATTCAAAATTTATCTCTATTTAAGAATTTAAATATTTTTCAAAATTTAACGCTTTTAGTAGCAAATTCAACTATTTGCTTCAAAATTATGTATTTCGATGAAAAACCTTTTTTTTAAACAAGTAATTCATTTGTGTTGAAAAATAAAAATTATGGTTAAAAATTACAATTTTATTTAAGAAATTTAATTTTATTGTTTGAAAAGTCAACTTTTTACTTAAAAATTAAAATTTGGCCTTTAAAAATATTTAACTTTTAGCTTCAAAATTGAGCTATTTATTTAAAAATGCAAGACTATGAATTTTCAAGAAAAAAGTTAATTTTATATAAAGTAGTTCATTCTTTAAATAGATTAATTTTTAACCAAATAGTTGCATTTTTTACCAAAATCGTTGAATAAAAAAAATCATCCAAAAAATGGAATAATTACATTTTTAGTTTAAAAAGTTAATTTTCAAACAAAAAATTACCATTAGTTCAAATGAACCCGAAAAAGACGAATTTTTAACAAAGTTGTTGAATACAGAGCCAATAAGATGAATTTTCAAAAAAAGAAGAATAATTTTTTCAAAAAAAAAAAATAATTTTAAATAAAATATATTAATTTTATACAAAAAAGTTAGTTCCTCAACCAAATCAGATTAATTTAGATATAAACAATTGCATTTTTATTCCAAAAGGGTGAATTTTCAAAAACAAAAAAAAACGAATTTTTAAAAAAATTCCTCTGTTTCACCAGGGTTTTAAATTAAAATGACATAGTAAAATAAGTTTTAACTTAAGTGCTACAAAACCTCAATGGGAAAGCCTTATAAGACAAAATTTTACAAAAAAAATTTATTATTATTTATATATACATAATTTATTAAGATGAAGAATTAATTGTTAAACCAAAAAACGCATTCTTAACAATATAGTTATATTTGGTACAAAAGAAATAAATTTTACAAGAAAGTAAATAGTTAATAATAATAATTATCATAATTTTTTTATACACATAATTTATTAAGATAAAAAATTAATTCTTTACCCGAAAAAACGAATTTCCAACAATATATTTACATTTTCTACAAAAGAGATCAATTTTATCCAAAATGAATAGTTAAGCTTTCAATCAAGAAAAAGAATCTACAAACAAAAAATAAAATTTCATTTAAGTAGATCAACTTTCAACCAAGTAGGAGGGAATTGGCTGTTTTCCTAAAGCTGATAAAATTTCAAATAAAGTTGTCGAGCTTGATTTTTAATTTCTTTTTTCAATTTTTTTATAAATAAATAAATATGATGAAAAAATGGCAATTTTTTATATTTGACGTTCCCGGTGTTCTTCAATAATAGGAAAATTGTTGTAACCGCCGACGTTTCATAGATTCACATTATATAAAGGTATTTCATCCTGATACAATAAACAAAAAAATTAAATAAATAAATTATTTGTTGAAAATGTGTTTTCTATCATTTTTAATAATTTAAGGTTTTTTTAAGTTATATTGCAAGATATTTAAATTGAAACAATATTTTAATACAAAATTTTAAACAAATTTAATAAACAAATGCATTGTTCAGGCATTTTGCGTCAGAAAAATTCGTTTTTTTCGATCTTCATTTTTTTAAATTAGGAAACTCATGATAATTTCAGAAAATTCATTATTTGAGGGGCCGGATCGTGTAAGGGCGTATAGAATTTTCTCTTGCGAAATGATAGTCCCCTAGAGGCTTCAAAACAAATTTTGGATTTAAAATTTTTGAAGGAAATATCTAGACGTGAAACTTCATTGTGCACCTTTTTTCTACTAGAAAAAAAGTTGTAACTTTTTTACTTTTCGAAATAAAACCAAAAAACTGAATTTTTTTGAAAAACTTGATTTTAATCCGTTTTCCGCTTCAACTCGTGCTCAGTGCTTCAGTTTTTGAAATATTTTAATGAAAATTTCAGGGGATGTGCTTTAAGATGTCCTTCGATTGAAAATATGATAGGAATTTAAAACTATTTTTTTTTCAAAAATTATTATTAAGTTTTTCCTGATGCCCGGCGCGAATCGAACACTTGAACTTCCAGCGTTTCGTTTAGCGAGGGAATTTTAAGCAGGCAAATACTTCTCGCGACAAAAATTTGGAGAAAGGTATAATGAAGTTTTTTGAAAAGTTTCAGATCAAAATATTTAATAGTCTAGGAGTATTTATGATTTTAGTGAACGTCCGCGCTGGAGTTTTCGTGTGATATTCAACTTTATTAAGCTTAAAATTTAATTTAATGTGCACTGCCCAGAGCATAGTTAAGGACTTACTGATCTGTTTTATTTTTGAAATAGATTTAGACAAAGTGTTAGAAAATTTGTGCAAAGGTTTGTTTTCAAAATGCATGGTTAAGGTCGCTTACGAGTTAAGC
This sequence comes from Druon quercuslanigerum, assembly GCA_010014905.2. Classification (NCBI taxonomy): domain Eukaryota; kingdom Metazoa; phylum Arthropoda; class Insecta; order Hymenoptera; family Cynipidae; genus Druon; species Druon quercuslanigerum. Next base: position 11,899 of record JAAAKG020141066.1, read on the forward strand.
CGAATGTCGGTGTAAACATTAGGTGTACATTAAAGTATCCTACATTTAAATCTA
>JAAAKG020141067.1:0-11951 GCA_010014905.2 Druon quercuslanigerum
TTCGTTGTTGTAAATTGATACTTCAATAAGCAAGGATTCCAGTCCGATTCCAGTCTCGGTTGTCCACAGAATTGTTCAAGAGAAGCTCAGAACGTAATTGAATGATGACTTCAGGTCGCTCGGAGCGGAACTATAACAATTTCAAGCTCATTGATATAAGTGCTTGGAATTGCCTATGATATCCATTGAGGATACATCCAGTTGAATTTCTAAATATTCCCATTTTGCTGCATGCTCTTAAATTGTTTCATGTTTTTCTTTTTACATTTTTTATCACCCTGTATATTTCATGGATGTATTGTTATTGGTCTGATGGCTTTATTCAGAGAACTTCCGCGCCTCGGGAGAAGTAGGGAAAATGGAATGTTTATATCAAAGAATACAACGCCCCACCTCCTCCCGAGAACTCCTTCCTCAAAGAATTCGCGTATAAGCCACAACCGACTTCCAAAACAATCAACAATCACCTTTCGCGGCGTTAAAAGAAGAATAAAAATTTTCTGTAATAAGTACCGAGACTATTTAAAGATCGAAAATTGATAAAAAGGGAAACATTCAACCCGGCGGTAATGAAAACATACCTCTTGGAGAGTTCAAGAAAGGGGGAGGTCAGCAGAATATTAAAACTTCTGCTGATCATAATATTAGGAACGAGTTGCCATTCAGAAATCCCAGCGAGGTAATCTGTTTTAATTTCGACCATGATTGAAACATCGGCTAGGCCCAGACAGTCAACCGGGCAGACAGCAAGGGCTCCGGAGAACCCATGGGGCTTTTATATACCGTTACGTTTCCCCAGACTGACGGAAAGACCATTCGGGAAACTACTCCTCTACAACAGCCCCTAAAAAGGGACCCTAGGGATGCCACGTGTCGGTCGATCACTGATATAGTGCGGTACCAGGGAATAAGTATGCCGAAGGACGAAATGGATTTTCAGCCGTCTTCGGATAACGATACCGTGGTGGGTGCACATGAGCCCAATCAAATTGTAGTTGCAGTTCATATTCACTGTAACCCGGATATCACTCTTTCTAGGGACAGAATAAAATTAGTTGATCCTGCTGATAGTAAACCCCGACCCCTTAGAGATGATTTACTACTGATCAGAACATTAGAGGATAGCGTGGCAAAAACAGAATTGATTAATGGAATTGTAGAAACTACTGAAGTAGCCAATAGAATCCACATAATGGCTACTATCGCCTTGGTGCCCGTAGATACTTTAATCGATAACGGATCCTCTCGCGTCATAATTCTGCCCATAGCTATTGATGGGGTCACCCGAGTCTGCGAAGTTAGGGTAGCTAACAATTTAGATACCGAAATGATTTTAGGTCTGGCAGGCCAGATCAAATTTAATATAGCCTTGCTCTCACGCGCTCGGAAAGTCTTTATGCCCGATTCCGAGGTTAGACACTATCCGTTGAAACAGTGGTTGGTAGAAGAGGAGAGTGGTAGTGGTGTAGCTGCTCTACTCGAGGGCGAGGAGGAGGCATTGTAAGAGTTCCTAAGAATGAAACTTCCCCCTAAGCCCCATGGCCCCCTAAGCGCGACTCACATTATCACTCACAAAATTGACGTCGGAGAACATGCCCCAATCAAAGAGAGGTACCGGATAGTTTCTTCGAAGGTTCAGAAAATAATGTATGAAGAAGTCGATAGGTTACTAGCGAAGGGTATCATAACCGAATCTTATAGTGAATAGTCCGCATCCATACTCATGGCTCGCGAACGTAGGGGAAAGTATCACCTATGTATAAACTTCCGAAAATTAAACGAGATTTCCAGAAAAAAGGCGTACCTCCTTCCTTATATGACCGATATTTTAAGACAGTTAAAGACCGCTAAATATATCCCAAAATTAGACTTAAGCGCAGCGTTCAATCAGATAACGCTGGAGAAAGCCAGTCAAATCTTTACGGCATTTACGGTGCCAGGAAGAGACCTGTTTGAATTTAGGAGGATGCCCTTTGACCTCACTAGGGCCCCAGCAACCTTCCGAAGGCTGATAGATAAGGTGATTACGCCCGAGATGAGGCCGAACGCATTTAGCTACCTCGATGATATCATTGTTGTAACTAAGACGTTTGAAGAACACCTAGCATGGTTAGGAAGGGTACTAGATCGTGTAGCTGACGCAGGCTTGACGTTAAATTCGGAGAAGAGCGAGTTTTGTTGCTCGGAGGTTAGATATCTAGGGTTTCTTGTAAATCAAGATAGTCTGAAGGTTGATCCTGACAAATTGTCACCAATCACATTCTATCCCGTTCCAAAAATAGGCAAGCAGTTGCGCAGGTTTATGGGTTTATGGTGCTGTCCTGGTACCGAAGGTTTATACCGGAATTCGCAACTGTAGCCAAACCGCTGACGAGATTGTTTCGAACTAACGTTAGGTGGCATTGGGTCGAAGAACAACAGCATGCTTTCGACAACTTAAAAGTAGCTTTGACGAGTGCCCATATACTCGCTTTTCCAAGTTTCAGAAATATTGCTAAATACCCTTTTAACCTTCAAACTGATGCGAGCGCAACCGGGTTAGGAGTGGTTTTAACTCAGAATTAGGATGAACAAGAGAGAGTCATTGCTTTCGCTAGTAGAACACTGCTCCCCGCGGAACGGAAGTACACAGTCACGGAGCGCGAGTGTCTTGCTGTGGTGTGGGACATACGAAAATTCCGCGAGTACCTGGAAGTGTTTTATTTTAGGGTAATAACTGACCATAGTAGTCTTCGTTGGGTAAACAATCTAAAGAACCCAACTGGCAGGCTCGCAAGATGGGGCCTTAAACTCCAAGGTTACGAATTCGACATCGTACACGGGAAGGGAGCCCTAAACCACGTCCCTGATGCGTTGTCTAGACTGATCGAGGAGGACGATGCTCCGACGTCGATTCTGGACAGTACAACGGACACTTGGTATCTACGACAATTCCAGGCAGTACTGGATCGGCTCCAGATTCTTCCAGACTGGAAAGTCGAGAACGCATTGTTATATCGCCATAAACCTAATTTGGTAAGAGACGAGTTATTAAGCGATCTTGAGGCGTGGACACTCGTCCTGCCTGTGGAACTGAGAACCCAGAAGTTACAGGAGTCACACGTTGAACTCCAGACTGGACACCTAGGTATTGAAAGGACCTATCAGAGGGCGCCTCTCCGTTATTATTGGCCGGGGATGTTCAGCGACGTAGTGTGGGTTTGATGGGACAACGAATTGTAGAGCAGCCGTGAACGGTGGTAGCAGGTGACATTATGAAACCTTTTCCGAAGAGTAGGGCAGGTTACAAGTACGTTCTTGTATTCCAAGATGCAGAGAATGAAACGTTTAGATCACCTGCATGACTTAGTCCGCCGAAATATCTATAAAGATTACGATACACGGGCTAAATACTATAACACCAGCAAAAGAGACAAGAGCTTTAGAGGAGGCGATCTGGCACTTCGACCAAACCGGAAGTTATCAAAAAAAATTGATAACATAGCTGGGAAACTATCCCCAAACTTTGAAGGCTCGTTTAAAATTAAACGTCGTTTGTCACCCGTGGTATTCACTCTCGTCAACCTCAATAGAAGATACGTCGGAAAGGAACACATTAGGAATCTTAAAAACTACTATAAAGATAACTAAGACATGAACGATTGTCTACGTTCGAATTTCCCCGAGAGGGCTAATAGGCCCACTCATTTCGAGGCGGATACAGAGTTCGAGGATAGGGAGGGCTGGCTCAGGGGTGGGTGCTCCCAGCCGGTACGTTATTCCGGTCCCGTTTCTTGGCTTTGTTGAAATTGCTGGGAAACTGTACACAAAGCCGGCCAGTCTCCGATGCAGGAAAGAATATTTTGAAATGGTTGCGGCGAACCGGATCATACCAAGTTCACCTGTCCCAATTGTAGTGAGCTTCATCAGTTGGACCTTGTCCTAGCTGGTCGGCGATACCGCTCCTCGGGCCGGCACCTTATCTGGAAGCCCTACCTGGTAGACTCACATTATCAGGCCATTCACAGGGCTCAACAGAAGAACAGGGGCAAGAAAAAAACAACACCAAACATCCCGTACAGACATAAGAGTCAGTCATCTTAGCAATATTATGTAGATTAGCGACATTTCGTCTACCTTTAATTTTAAGTAAACTTAGACAAGCTTAAATACTTATATGTATATCTATATAATTATAACTACATTTTTAAACTTAAATAAACTTATTAGTGACAAATTGTCACTTTGGGTTAAATTAATTCAGTCAATTTTGTTTTGTGACAAATAGCTCACTCATAATTATAAGTCCACTTAGTAGCACCATATGGAATAAAACTCGTTTGAAAACTAATTACCGATATCCAAGAATATCGAACTTGAGGCTAGAGATTACGGATTACGAGTTACCAAACCGGTGCTTGATGGGGATCAGGTACCTCAAATCTGTGACCCAACGCCCAATGGCTTAAGTAAGAATTTAATGGTTAGGAAAAACCCACCTTTGAGTGCTTTCTCCTTTTTTTTCTTATTTTATAATAGGAAGTTTGGAGTTCCAGAGTCTTAGCTCCTATTTTTAAAAAATACGTTAAAGAATATAGTACACTCATTTATTCTTGAGCCATTTACGTAGGTGGAATTAAAGATAGAAATAATAGAAAGATTCAAAGGGACAATAGACATTTACCCTAACAGGTTGTATGTCATCTTCCCACAGAAATGTGAACGATCAGTTGAGGTCGTATGAGGTAACGGTCAATTTTCAAAAATAAGCAAATGAGTTTCTATTGCACATTCGGGGGCTTACACAGTTCTCCTTATCTTCGAAAAACTAATGATATTGGTTATTAAATTTTCGGGACCAGTTGAAAGAAACAGCACAGCCAAGGAGAATGAAAAAAAAAAGGTTTTAAGACCGCATAAGGTAGTTGCCACGTTTAAAATCAGAATATGCTGTTGAGCTATTTATTCTGATCTTTGGTGATCTTGGATGTGCCAAGTTTTCACAGGTTAGTATTCTGAAAAGCATCCTTAGGTTGCAGAAATTGTACGTGTAGCACGTGTAGCAGTAGCACCAGCAAATTACCCTGCTGAAAATTTGGTTGCCTCGATTATTTTAAACTTTTTTGTATTTTTCTAAGAAGAAAATAATTTTTTAAACTGTGAAGTGCAACTTTTAGCTTATTGACCATATATACAACATTGTCAGAAGCCAAAAATGTGTAATTTGCTTCAAGAATCATGTCTTTACGTTCCTTTTAAAGTAGAGTATTCGGAAATGATAGTAAGATTATAGTCCTTTTTCACATTTCACTTGCCAGGCAATAATCGCTAATCATCTGAAAATGTTGAAACTCTGTATCAGCATTGGCAAAACCTTTACTTAAAGCATCCGTGTTGTCTCATACTTTAGAGTTTTTTTCCAAAATTGCACGAAAATCTGTACAAAAATTAAGATGCCGATATTCTTCAGAGAGATAGTACACTATAACTGCAAGTTCATTGTCATTTATTCACCCTGACAAACATGGCGAATATGCAGGGGTGGGGACTTATAATCTCGCCATTGTGCTATATTGAGTACTTGAAAATTGTCCAAACGACTACAGCAACTTTAAGGTTTCAGTTTTGTTCACCCTTCCTCTAGGAGCATTCACCGTTGGGAACGGGGATACGTTATGTTATGAGCAACAAACTGTTTTGATAATTTTGATGCCGACTCTTTCTTGCGATGTTGGTTGTGTTCGTATAGATGCGGCTAACTTGATTTATTGGTTAGACTTCACTAAGTAAAATCGTTAAGTAATTATCCAATGCAAATAATCCAGTCAATAGAATTATAATATCTGATGAGATTTCGATAAGAGATAATTATTATATTATTTTTAATCAAATAAGTACGTTTGTGAATAAAAAATAAGCGCAAAGTAAATAGGCGGTTTACACATGAATGATGAGCGCCAGAGGGGACAATAAAAGTTGATGATTTTGTGAAGATATTGACGTCCTGGCGCATGGAGACCAGGTTTCTGCAATTATACTCTGGTCTTAGAGAGAAAGGTATATCCTGCGTAGTTTTTTTTAGAGAAACACGTCAACATATTTTTTTCAAATAGACTGAACCAAGTGCTTTCTGAAATTTGGCATAGCCTTAGTAAGGGCCACCACTAAGCTGTGCGTCACACAGCCGAGCAACCTCGTAGCTGCTGCCAGTGATCTTTTGCAGCGGGGTCCCTAAACCTACATTTCCTTTTTTTTGACAAGCCGAGCCCTTCACATTTTTATACAATAAATTGACTGCATGCTTTGGAATGATATTATCCTTATCGACACTCGATAGAATAAATAAAAACGCACGAGCCAGGTGATCATTTGCTTATAAGAAGTAAACGATTACGCACTGAAAGAAGTATAACACAAAATAACTATCTTTTTTTCATCAAGTAATAACCGTTAACTATATTTTCGTTGCTTTATTCACTACAATTAGAAATTATAATTAGGAAATTAATTACGTCAGAATGAAAGTCCTATACCTGGTTTTAAGCGCGAAGATTTAAATAAACACGTGTTACTCTCTCGATATTAAATTTACAACTTTCAACATTAATACTTGATTCCGGAACACAGTAGTTTTTAAATTTTATCATTGAGGCATGATAACTGGCCTTTTCTGTCGCAGTTATGGTAAATGTGATGTAAATATAAAGAGTTTCTCTTCCCAAAACATTACATAAGCCCACACTGAAAGTAACTACGTAAAGGAACCCGTACAGAATGATTCATATGTTAAATTGCCCACAGGTTTATCTGTAGAAGCAAGTAATGTTTCCTTTAACAAATTGCTGCACAGAAAACGTCAATATTTTCTTCTACGGGTTCGTGTCTGCAAGTATGTTCAGGTACTTTTACAAAATCCTTCAAAGATCCCGGACAGAAATTTTTAACTGCGCATTATCTCGAGATCATATATCGTGGGATTAGTGCCCTTTTTGACATACATGACTTCTGATTTGCGCACGTCTATACTAAAATGTATTATAGCCAACAAGATATGTTAAAATAAGTGCAAAAAGTGTAATAAATAAATTTATGTGTTTAAAAACATTAGCTACCAACATTTAACTTTAAGAAGCAATCAATTTGCACACCTCTAAGAAAAAGCACTTCTGAAAAGGGCTAGTAAGTAATTTTAGCAAAAAAGACCTCTTAGATAGTATCCAGGTCATTAAAATGACGTTAAATACATAGGAGCCACAGGTGTCTAGCCCACACTGGTTAAGATATCGTTAATTGATGATAATTCAGTATCTTATACAGTTAATAATACATTTCATCAGTGACCTCCGCAAAGTAACACAATAAAATCAAGGAAAATTTTACAATCATGTACAGTCATACCTCAAGAAGTAAAGAAAAGAATCTTTTAAATTAAAAATATAAAAATCATAGCTTTCTGCAATAAGTAATTCATAAAATATTTGACGCACAATAAAAAAAAGTATATTCGACCTAAAAGGATTGATGTGAAATTTTAAGTGTAGTATACAGGAAAATGTAACAATTACTCCAAAAATGTAACTGTACCTTAATTTATATTCAGAAATCTATTTCTGCACCTCTTTGACATTTCAGTCCCCTCTTCTAGAGTAAAAATTAAAAAAAATTCCATAGTTTTGTTTCATGCAATTAATAATTTATGGTGCAAAAAAGCGTGTTTGACGTACAATTTAATGCGCTTAGGTGGTACAAGAAATACGTGGTGGAGGGGCTACTGCAAGGGACCTATTTAAGAAATTAAAGAAAATTATTTTTAATCATGAGCAAAAAATTTACCTTTATATTTTTACTTTGGAGGGAACTATTGGAATAGACCTTCATAAAATCCAAAATAAGATGCATTTTATCTTCTTCGATATTGATAGAAAGACTTTTAGTTCCTTTATTAGGCATTTTTTTAATAAAATGATTTATTACAAATAACATCGCCAATTCGTTTTTAGAATAAATAATAATTTCGTTCATAGGCAAGTCGAAAGTTAATGTTACCACATCTTTCTGTTGAAAGAGTTCCAAACTAAATGCATTTGAAACTTTGTTCTGAGGAAAATTTCTGTTGAATTCTGAAAAATAAAGCATAAATGATACAATTTGGCGAAGAAGTTTTTTTAACTGGCATAAGGGTCGATAATATTTACTTTTGTTCTGTAATTAATTTTTAAAAGTTCACGAAAAATAAAAATTCGATATATTGTGTTCTGTCCCGGGCTGACTCGCCGGACTATTTAGTAAGACAATACGAATCTTTCCTATTTTAGAACGACTTTATACAGGGTGTTCAAAAAGTCTCGATACACCTAAATATCTCTTTAGGTAAATATTTTTTCAAAAAGAACAAGGTCATTCTTGAAGTAACTTTTAACCAGGAATCCAGTGGTGACCTTGAATTTGACCTTGAACTCGATCTTCAAGCTTATTTGAAGGTCAAGTTTGTTTTTTAAATAGGAACCTCTATTTTTGACAACGACAATCGAAAGAGCGGGAAATTTTACGTCCAAACATGTACTCAGTTTATGGATTGGGACCAATCTGTACTGTTTCAGCTCAGAGGTTTACAAAAAAGGTCGAGGTTATTCTTAAAGTAACTTTTAACGAGGAATACAGTTGTGAATTTACGGACTAGCCCTTACTCAATTTTCAATCAGAATCAAGAAGGTTATACTTATAACGCAGATAAACATAGCGACTCAGAGGCCGAACAATGGCTTGTTTACGTTCCGAGCACCTTCCGAGCAATTCCGTGGACAACCGAGACTGGAATCTGATGGGAGTACTGTGTAGTTACAAGTTTAAACTTCGTTGTTGTAAATTGATACTTCAATAAGCAAGGATTCCAGTCCGATTCCAGTCTCGGTTGTCCACAGAATTATTCGGAAGAAGCTCAGAACGTAAACAAGTCATTTTTTGGCCTCTTAGTCGCTGTGTTTATCTACGTTAAACGTAAGTGTAAACTTCTTGATTCTGATTGAAATTTGAGTAAAGACTAATTCGTAAAGTCAAAATGCAAAATCTCACTAAAACAGAAAGAATAACAACTCTTATGATGAGAGGTTGGGGTGAAATGGAAAGATCTTACAGGACAGTAATGAATCTTTTCAATGAAACATTTAGGGTTGGTAGAACTAATATCGCATTCTCGACTGTTCAAAATACAGTTAAACGGTTTAATAATCACGGCACTGTCAGAGATTTACCTAGATCAGGCAGACTAACGTCAGCAACAAATAAGGAGAAGTCACTAGATGTTTTGCGAAATTCCATCCATTTAAAGTGAAATTGGTTCATTGGTTGAATGAAGACAATTTCGATCGTCGCGTTGAGTTTTCTGAAGACATGATGTCACGCATAGTTGAAGATCCCAACTTTCCATTAAACATAGCTTTTCTGATAAAGCAACTTTCCAACTTGACGGAACTTTGAATAGACATAATTGCAGATATTGGCTAAATCAAAATCCTCACTGGATGCGAGAAGATAAATCGCAGTATCCGTAGAAACTAAATGTTTGGGCTGGAATAGTTCATAATAGGATTATAGGACCATTTTTCATTAATGTAAACTTAAATGCTCAAAGCTATGAATCTATGCTTTGACATTCAATAGTTCCTGCATTCAGAGAAATAGCCGGAAACAGCTTTGAAGACATGTGGTTTCAGCAGGACGGTGCACCTACTCACTATGGACGAGACGTTCGCGCTTATTTAGATGAGGTGTTTATTGATCGGTGGATAGGACGGAGGGGCACTATTAAATGGCCAGTTAGGTCACCTGATTTGACGCCTCTTGATTATTTTTTAGGGGGTTATATGAAGGATAGGGTGTACAAAACGAAACCCCAAAATTTAGAAGAATTACGGCAAAGGATCATTGATGAGTCAGCTCTCATTCCCATTGAAATGATGCTTTTTATTACCGATTAGCATACTGTCAAGAGGTGAATGGAGAACAATTCAAGCACTTAAAATAAGATGTGGTGCTGATCAATGCTAACAATCAAATGTGAGAGGCAAGGGGACTCACAAAAATCAAGCACCCCAACGTGAGAGGCAAGGAGACTCACGTAAATCAAGCACCCCAAAGGGAACAGATTTTACTACGTCCAAATCGTTGTTCCTGGGCAACCGTAAATGTAAAACAAGGTTGACCTTGAAATAACCCTTAAGATCAAGCTCAAGGTCAAATTCAAGGCCACTACTGGATTCCTCGTTATAAGTTACTCCAAGAATGACCTCGACCTTTTTCGTAAACACCTGAGCCGAAGCAGTACAGATAGGACCCGACCCAGACTTGAGTCAAGCCTAAAAACCATCAGTTGAAGTTCAAGGTCTTCATTGACCCATGACCTGAGAACATTTTTGGACGTAAAATTTCCCGCTCTTTCGATTGCCGTTTTCAAAAATAGGGGTTCCCATTAAAAAAAAAAAATTGACCTTGAAATAACTAAACTAACTAAACTTGAAATTCAAGGTCACCACTGGATTCCTTGTTAAAAGTTACTTCAAGAATGACCTTGACCTTTTAGAAAAAATATTTATCTGGAGAGATATTTAGGTGTATCGAGACTTTCTGAACACCCTGTATAATTCAATTTACTTACATCTGGATGCTTCTCTTCTGAAAGCCGAAGTGAAGGCAGCAGAGATTGAACAATTCCGCTAAGAGGTACTTGACTAGAAAATGCACGGAAACTTTTACAAAAATATAGAAGATTATGTTCGTATATATTCGTCAAAAGAGAAAACTTTTGCTTTTCTCTGATCATCAGGGTTTAATTCAGGTGCAGAGGCTTTCATTTTCGCGTGCTAGAAAGGTTTAATTTCCACCTTAGTATACCGTGACAGAATTTTTTTGTCAATAAGTTCCCAGCGATAGGTGCAGAACATGCTATGCACACCCTGAGTACCTAGAACACATACTATACGGGTGTCAAACCCACACGAGAACTACGTATCTTTACATACCGTGATCTTACCCTGCCGAAAGCTCCGAGGGGATAGAGTCAATTGTTCAAAACAAGAAGTGCCAAATTTTCTGGAACTACAGTTTTCGGACAAATATCTACGTTGCACGCGATATGGGCGAAAGATATCAATACCTCAAGCGCAGCTAAAACGACTGTACCCAAAATAGTCGGTTAAAGTAATTGTCCTTTTGATCAATGCCTGTAACCAGAGATGTAGTTATAAATGTTATTTACCGCGGTTATACTGGAAGCCCATCTCATTTTTAGATGATGGTTTCTCCCAACAGGAACATACGGTGGTTATTTAATCCTAATACAGGGTGGACACTCCGGCGCTTGTTAAAAAGTAAATTACTTATCTTTTGACTGAAACGATTATAAGCAAACAAATAGAATGGAAAACTGCTATTGTTTATTTAACCGAACTTGGTTAAGACGGCGAGGATCTATTATTATAAGTCATAAACGTTCAAATATTTTTTCAGCAAATTTTCATTATTTTATCGAAAGATTTATGAAAAACAAGAAATATCTTCTTGTGAGGAATTTAATGAATTTAATATTACCATTCATAGTTTTCAAAAATACTCACATTAAGTATGTGTAAAAAACATTTTTTATGCGCATTGAATATTGCTTGGTTGGCGTACCTGCAGGTTCCTTAGCTAGGATACTTTGCTCATGCGCCTTTCATTTTTTTCGCTTTCGATAACATTAGATCACAAGGGAAAGGATGATATAAACAATAGTTCTACTGTCGTAAATAGTGATTGTTTATTGAAAACAACATTGAAGTAAGGTGTTAAAGTTGATAAAGTAACGATTATAAAAACTGCACATACAAATATTAAGTTAACTTGGCTGAACTCGTTCTTCTTTCAATCCATGACCTATAAAACATGTTATTAAGATCCTTATGAGGAAAAAACCATAAAATTATAACATATTCATT
>JAAAKG020141068.1:0-11951 GCA_010014905.2 Druon quercuslanigerum
AAGGTCTGGTACATAAATATGGGGGAAATACAAAGTCCGAACGCGTAGCGCGAGGTAAACACATTATCGAGCGCGAAGCGCGAGAGCCAACAGCCGTTCCGGATAAGATTAGGATCTATTTTGCGTTCACGAATAACTGAAAAAATATCGGACAAAACCGGATAAAATTTACATGCAAAAAATAGTCTAAAACATAAAAAATTTACGAATTTAGCGGGTAAGATACAAATTAATCGTATTCGTCAATAAGGAAATTTTTTTACTTGAATGGGTGCGATTTGGATTAACCACATTCCTAAATTCGTACAAATTTCGGATTTAACCAGATTAATCGCATCCGCCAGACCGCATAATACACGGACATGACCGGACACATTCCGGATTCATCACGTCCAAAAAATCGTACAAAGCAGAGACATGACCGGATGCAATCCGGATTAATCGCATCCAATAAACCGTACAAAACACGGACATGACCGGACACCATCCAGATTGATCGCATCTTTGAGGTCGTAGAAAAAATGGACTCGACCCGACACAATCTGGATTTATCGTATCCAGCAGACCGTACAAAGGGCGGACTCGGTCGGACACAAACCGAATTAATCGCATCCGTCAGACCGTACAAAATGCGGACTCAACCGGACATAATCCGGATTTATCGCATCCGTCACGCAGTACAAAACGCGGACTCAACCGGACAGAATCAGATTTTATCGTATCCGTCAGACTGTGCAAAATACGGACTCAACCGGACACAATCCGGATTTATCGAATGCTCAGACCGTAAAAAATACTGAGTCAACCAGATGATATTCGGATTTATTTTCGTGCTCCATTGGCCGGAAAAATTTCGCACACATGGTATAGAATCCGGAGGACAAAAACCGGATCACTTTTCGGACAAATTCGGACAAATTTCCGAATCCGGGATTTGTCTGAAATTTTCCGGAATTTTTAGCAGGGCAGTGTCCAGATGTTGAAAAGTATCTTTTGAAGTACGTAAAATATCATTTATAAAAGTGATTATAAAATTTCCTATTCCTCACAAAACTAAATATAGTGCTCTTACAAGTGGTGCTGTACTAGTTTTTAAACCAACGGCGTGACTCTGAATTCGTAGCATCTACCCTCATGTAGGAATGCAGTATACCAATTTCATTGAGTCTTCGTGCAAAGGTACTTGCCAAAATCTGCTGGTTCAATGGAGCGTAAACATTACGTGTTTGTACACGTTGATCCTGCCGGGATTCTTAGAAAATACGTTTTTATATCGCTGAATAAGTTTTTAAAACCTCTTTTTTTCATTTGGATCTAGTAGAGCACATTGACCTATTTTTTCGTTAATTTCATCTTCAGTTATCAAGAATCTGTCATAATAATTGTCATAAGTTTCAATGTGACTTCTTTCTTTAATTACATTGGGAAGAATCTCTTCAGCAGCAAAATATTTCCCCAAATAGTTCAAGTATTTCTCTTTTTTATTGTTTTCTAGCTCAAGTATCAATTGCATCCTTTCTGGATCCTCGTTCAAAAATTTAATCTTAATAATTTTTTTTGTCTTTTAGTTCCATTGTATTCTCTTAAAAATTTATGTTACCTCTTAATCTCTTTATTAGATCAACCCCAAATATGCATTCCTTATTCACTTTGCAAACTGTTAAAAAACAGTAGGCTCCACTCAAATTGCACATTTTTAAATTTGCATAGATCTGATTTCTTAATTTTACAGATTTCGCTCCTGTGGCTCCTACTATACTTATCCCGACTATTGGTAGTAATTCGCATTTTAAAAATTTTTCACGATTATTCTCAAAAAAGCTTTCTGAAATACACTTTACCTCGCTTCCAGTATGAATTAGTGGTTTTGAATTTATGTTTTGAAATTCTATATTTATAACTGGGCATTTTTCGAGGTTTTTTATTATTTCTTTGTCTTCATTATCTAGTAAGTTGCCCCGCGTATCTAAAGGAAGAGGTTTTTCTAAAATTATTTGGCCCCAGATTTTCCTCTATTGTATTCATTTCTAGCAACCCGAGGCTCGAGCATTTCCCGAGTCAACGTTGTTACAAGGAAAGTCATTTTCCTCATAACCTTGTTCTAGACTACGCATTTGCTTGTATCCAGAATTATTTCTTAAACCGCCATTTTTTTGGTCATGCCTACTTACATTTTTTTGTTCATTTCGGATCCAAGATTGTTCGTTAGTCAAACTTACAATTCCTGGGCTATTGTTTATGCGTTTATACACTCCCTTTTCTACAGTACCATTTGGAAATCTGCCATTGCTATTGTTTTTCGTATTTTCATTAGAGAAGTTGGAACCATCGGACCCGTGTCCGCCATTCCGCACCCAATTATGAGACCGATCATCGAACGCATCATATTCAGAATCTCTATTCTCTATATATCTGCTTTGTCGGTTTGTAATACCATTACCCTGGTTTCCATGACCACTATCATAATAATTTCGATTTGGTCTGTTTTCAAACTCTTGATTTCGTTCATTATAGTTTCTCCGATTAGAATAATTTTTATTGAAATTTTCCTAGCGATGTCGATTATGGTAACATCGATACAAATGATTGTTAAGTCGATTTGGATGATGTTGGTCATTTCGCCTATAGTAATCGCGTGGTGAATTATAATAATTGAAATTATTATAATTTCGATTATTTCCTTTGAAATTATCTCTACCATCTCGACGTTATATACTCTTTTTCATAATGATTTTGATCGTAACCCCAGTTATCACGTGGGGGATATTGTTCTTTACAGTTTACGGGTCCCGTCTGGTCCAATGATTCCAAAAATTCTATAAATTCTTTACAAGTTTTTATATTTCGAATAATAAAATGCTCTCTTAACGTCGTCTGTGAAATATCTCGATAAACATTTTATTATCGCACAATCAGAGGGTGGTAGAATTAGGTCTCTTGCATTGTTTATCATCTTAGTTGTGTATTCGGATCCTGAAAGTTTTGATGTATAATAACCGTGATGTAAATCTGTTCCTATTTTAGATCTAATGTCGTCATTCCAAAATTTTTAAATGAATTTTGGTTTGAATGACAGTATATCGTCACGCAAGCGTTCACGCACGATATTCCACCATTCTCTGGCTATCCGAAATAACATGATCAAATTAGAAAATAAAAATCATATTCCCTAACGTACATGGCTCTTATAGATTGTTCTAAATCATTTTAAAACATCATAGGACGTTCACGACTTCCTTTCCATATTCGCTCTCCCTCTTCCTTTTCATTCCTGCGCTCTCCCACTTTCTCTTAAATCATATCCTCCACCTCTTCCCAAATACCTTGCTTCTTACCGTCCCCCCTGTCAACTACTTCCATTTCTGGCCTGCCCTCTATTTTCTCCAGTCTTTTTTGTGCCCTTTCCTTCAACACCCTAATATTTTCTTCTATCTGCTTCATTTTATCTCTTTTTGTCCTTCCTTACCGACACGAACTCCCTCTGCAATCCTTTTACTTTCCTCCCTCATAATTTCCATCTGCTCTATAGCCCCCTTCATGTCCTCTGTCAACCCTCTGACCTCGCCTATCTATCTCGCCTCAGGAGATCATTTCTCTTACTTGCGCTAGTCGCTCTCTCCCTCACCTTGTCGCTTCCTTTATTCCGACTTTTCCCTCTCCTTGAACGCCAGTCGACACCGGGAAACGCACAGCTGCCCGTCGTGGCCTGATGGAAATTTCATCCCCGTCAAGTTCACTACTTTACTTTTTTCAATTAAGTGGCGCAATGATTGCATTTGCCACAAGTTATTACTTTTTACTCAGCAATAATAGTCCAATAATTTCTCTCAAGTGTTGCAAAATACCAGCGGTGAAATTAACCGCCATTTAATAAACAACATTTGTGAAAGAATTTTGCACTAAAATAATAATGAAAAGCTCCTTAAGAATATTTTGATGGGCTTTAACGCAATAAAAACATTTTCCTAACACTTCTATCAAATTCGAAAAAATTATGTTAAAACATTGCTTGAAGACAATACTAACAAAGATTTCCAAACATTTCTAAGATTATCAACAAATATTTTAATACGTTTGAAGGATTTTCTTTTACTCGACAGGATTTGCATAATTAAAAAAGATATTTCATCCCTCTTTAAACACTGCGAAAATAATATTACGTTTCGAAAAACAGAAAACAATTCCTAAAAATCTTGAGGATTTTTAAGGTGTTTCTAAGAAAAAAAAATGAACGTCTGTTTTTAAGAAGTCTTCGGTTAAAAGATAACGCGTTTCTTTCATTTTTCATGTTTTCGCTTGAAATTCGTTAAATTGATCTCATTTGCGAATGTTATTATTTATTGCTTGATTTCTCCATTAAGAGCAGTGAAAACGATAACGTGAGTTTATATTGGAATGTCTACATCCGAATGTTTGAACTGTACCATTTCGTGAAAGTTTAAAATTGAAAATGCAGTTTAATTCAATTTAGTTAAAAATGCTTGAATATACATTACTAAGCATTTGCGAACAACTGTCATATGTAAGTGTTGAAACTAGTAAAATTGAATAACAAACTTTTCAAAACATTGAGATGTTACGGACACCAAGCATCATTTATGATCATTTATATGGGTTACTTGTATACCTGCACTTTGTCATTTTTACAAAGTATCTTTCGGTGGTGAAAATCCAGGTTCAATGTGGCTCATCTTTGTTCTTATAATTGTTTTATTGGTATTATTTTTTTTAAGATTAAAAGAAAAATTAGGCTTCGTATCAAAAAAACATCCGTAAAAAATGTGTACAGCTTTTTTGGTTGAATAAATTTTGTCTAATATATTCTCCTAGCTTGTATCGCTTGTACAAAAATTTAATGTTTTTACTTTCAATGTTGTTTTTATGAATAGAACAAAAACTACGAAACAGTAACATTTTACTTCGCTTGACTTTTTCTCATAGCAAGCTTAGTTTAACATCAAATGTTCATTTTCTTTTGGTTTTTTGGATTTTGAAAATGCGATAACCTTTGTATTTTGTATTTTATCAAAAAAATCATGATGATAAACTCTTCGTATTTTTGTGTTCTATAAGGAGCTGTCGATAGAATTTTTAAATCTGATAAGAAATTGTATAAAATTTTTTGAAAATGCTCTATCTTTTTACATTTTTGTCAAAAATGGCTGGTCAACGAACTCTAGCTTTCTTTTTGGACCCTTAAGTTGTGTGCCAAAGTACAATGCAATTTGATTAGTCTTTCGAAAATTATCTGGTATACAGACGACGACAATGACAACATCGACAGACAGACGCCGACGTAAACAGTTTTTTTCTGACTCAAGGGACCTCAAAACGTCGACATTTAATTTAATCCGCGAAAGTCATTTTTTACATAAAACTAAATAATAAAATCTAGATATATATTTTCAGTGACCCGTATAAGTCCCAGATAGACCCGGATAAATATCTCTTAGCATCTCACATTAGTCCCGCATAGGTCGCGGTTTCAAACTGGGACAAACCCCGAACTTCACGCCCGATTGGCCCGGATAAGAGTCCCGGGTCTATTCGGGTTCTATTCGGGTTCTATCTGGCCTTTTTAGGGACCAAAACAATACATTTTCTGAAATTTATATTATGGAAGATGAATCTTCAGTCACACCTGTAATATAGTTTATATTGTAGAGAAACAATATTTTCACTTCAACTAAAAAATATTGAAAGTCAAGAAAAAGGAAGAATCTTCCAAAAATCGTAAATATTTATATGAAACAGTTAAGTTTTGAACCTACATAGAGTAATTCGTAAAGAAAGTGTCAAATTCCCGCACTAATAAATTTAACTGTATCCAAAAACCATGAGTACTTGATATTTAAATCCAAAAGTAGAATTATTTTATTTAAAAGTCATTTTATTAGTTAATGATTTCACTATTTTGTGTAAAAATGTTATATTTGGTTTGAACATTATTTTCTTGATTGAAAATACAAGTACAGCCAATGGATTTATTGTATTTTGGGTGGAAAATCGATTGTTTTAATTTAAAAATCATCTGTTGGCATGAGAATAAACTGTTTTGTTGATAGTTTACATTTTTGATTATTTGGCTCCAGTTTTAATTTTTTTTAAATTTTTTGCGGCACGATGGACCACAAGCCTATCGCAATTCAGGACAACTGTTTTTTTCTCAAAAAAACAAATTGGCGTTTCTAGCCCGAAATTTTTTTTTTATTTTGACTCTAATTTTGATTTTTGAAACAAATTTTGGGGTACGATGGGCTACAAGCCTAGCAAAATTTAGCACAACTGTTGTTTTTTCGAAAAAACAAAATGGCGTTCCAGAACCAGGAAATTTTTTTTTTATTGTTGACTAACATTTTGACTTTTTTAACATCTTTTACAGCGTAATTGGGCAATAACCCAGCACAATTCAGCAATACTTTTTTTTGTATGTTGAAAAAACAAAGTGGCGTTGCCAACTTCTTGGATATCGGGTCAAGAGTATCAATATGAAAATCATCAACATAGAACTATAGACAATCGAAACCGTAACTATGCCGACTTCGCTGATCGACCTCGTGATTATCAAAATAGTGATGGACAATGATCCAGTGGTCCTGAATATGCAAATGTCAATAATTCTTCTAATGATTCTTATAGAAATTGAAACTCGAAACCTTTGAGTGGTACGCTGGAAAGTCGTATATATAGGCGAGAATTTTCGCCTTTAGAAAATTGTTGCTAATAGTGGGCACAAGTATAGTAGGTGCGACAGGGACGAAAGCTGTAAAATTAAAACATCAAGTATATGAAAATTTGGAAATGGGCCAGATGGTGCTTATGTATTTTTTATTGTTCCTAAACTAAATAAAGAGTGTATAATTGGGATTGATTTATTAAAAAGATTGAAAAGTAAAATTGACTCTGAAAAAAATATTATTGGATTAAAGGATAAAGGGAAAACAATAAAAGTAAATGAATGGACGAAAATCCAAAGGGTATAAGAATAGTATTTGACCCCTAAATTTCTCAAAAGTAGAAAGAATTGAATTCTTTAAGAAAATTTTTGGAAATTAAAGAAAGCTATGCAATTGTTCTGAAAGAAATGAATTATATAAAACATTACGATAATATTCAAAATCAATTTGCGTTGCGTGATGAAGAGATTCCGGAAAAGGTAGCACAGTGTAAACTATTGGACACTAATAAAAAAGAGCGATTTTACAAACTTATCCAGAGTTAGAAAAATGTATTTTTAATAAAGCTTGGTAGGATTTCAGTATATAGACACGAAGTAGAGATTACTGATAAAAGGCTGAGGATGAGGGAAGATGATATGAATTTAGAGTCACATCCTTTCGAGTAAAAACGAGCACAGCGGCTTTAGTTAGGGTTCTAAATTTAGTTTTAAGCGGGATATGAGATTTTGTAATTACATTCCTTGATGACATGCTATGTACCTCACAGGATACATCGCAACGTTTAAATCATCGTGAACTGCTAGTGCGGAAGTGAAATTTTTCGGGCATATTCTTACGTCTTTAGGAATAAAACCAGATGCATTCAAAATTTAAGTCATTTATGAATTCCCTACACCAAGATGTTTAAAGGAATTGGCGGGATTTTAGGGCTTATAACTTATTAAACCAAGTTGACCAATGAACATGCTAAAGAAATCATCACACTACCAGAGTTATTACGAGTAGCAAGCAAATGGATTTCGTATTTGGAGAAAGAAGATGCATTTAAGAAAGTAAAGTGATTATTCTGTGACCAAATTCAGATCATATGTGTTCGGTGCAAAACTAATCATCCGCACTGATCATAAAGCACTTGTTTTCCTCAAAACATGCAAATTGGTGAGCGGAGGATTGACGTGATGGATCATGGCGATCCAAGATTATTGGTTTGAATACCTCATTTTATAAAAACGATTTCAGGAAATCCAAAAAGGGAAAACAAAAAAATTCGAAACTTATAATAGACGTATTTATTAAATAACTAAAAATGGAAAGAAATAGTGTTTAGTTGAAAGTATAACAGACAAACTAATTGATGAATGTCACAAACTCTATGCACACAATGAAGCGCAAAAAGTATTTAAGATGTTAAATAAGGCCACTAATCAAACTTACTATGCAGAAATGAGGAATTACTCATCAAATACAAGGATAAACACTCTCAATAGATTTTTATTGATTTATTGTCCCCTAAATTGATGAAACAAATAAAAAAATGGTTGGTTTCTAAATTTTTTGAAAATTACGGGTTAACTGTACCTTCCTAAATGAATGGCCACAACATTTTTTTGAAAACATTCTTTTATTTTTAATGGCGCATCTCTGCCTGATATTGCTTATTCAGATACTGCAAAATAAAGTACAAATTGTATTTATCATGACCGTACCATTTGAATAAATTTATATCATTACAATCCATAATATGCATGGAAATGCATGGAAATGCTATAACTTCGGTAATTTTGGTAATTTCACAAAAAGGCATGGAGATAAATTCTTCGTATTTTTCTCTGCTATAAACTATTGACGGCAGAATTTTTAAATCCTAAAAAAAATGTGGTCTTAAAAAGTTTGAAAGTGCTCTAACTTTGTGACATTAAATCAAAAATAGCTGGTTAAAGAACTAGGTCTTTCTTTTTGGTCCCTCAAACTGTATGCCAAAGCACAATCCAATCCGATTAGTCTTTTGAAAATCTTCCGCTATACAGGTGACAACAACAACGACAACAACGACGACAGACAAACACCGGTGCAAACTGCAAAAAGGTGGAGTTTCCATTAAACTGACGAATATGAAAAAAATCTCTACGGCAGTTCTAAATTTAACAACAAAGCTTCATTATTATCAACCACAAATATGATTTTTTAACCGCGAAGAATAATGCTCTTCTGAATGAAGTAATTTTTATCAAAAGTCATACATTTTTAACCAAATTTTTGAAATTGAAATTTAAAAATTCTGCCCGCTGCGCGGGCACATTGTCTTCCCATGCTACACGCGCGTCTCGCTACACACGCAAGTTTGAGCGCGCCTTGGACGCGCGATTGTTGGTTCTCGCGCTGCTCGCTCGATGGCATATTTGTCTCGCGCTTCGCGGTCGATGATGCATTTAACTGGCGCTATGCGCTCGGTCTTTCTATTTACCGCACATTTTTGAGCCAGCCTTTTAAAATTACAGGTCAAAGGGTCGACAACTGTCATTTGTTATTTTAAATTCTCTTTTTTTAAAGCTCCTTCGGCTCTAACGAACACATTCTCATCAGGTATCTCATACTTCCACAGTTGATTTCGTGAAAAATGTGAACTTTTCTATACATTATATTCAACTCTATATTATATTTATTTCTTTACCTCGGACTGGCAGTGCTCATTCAGACATTAAAAAATAATGTACAAGTCTCCTTTCTAATTCTCTTTTTGTAATTCCGTAACAAAAGTAATTTTGCTGTATTATTTTTATAATTGAAAAAATTCGCATTCTATTGAAATAAAAATTATTATCAAACATTTTACTGCAAATTGTGTCATTTTTCCATAAATTTAATTTGTTATAGTCAATTTAGATGTAATTTAGGCGAAGTATGTTGGTAAATAAAATGTTATTGTGTCTTGTGTCCTTTTTAAAAAGTTTATTTTTTTACTTTTAACATACTTTTATAATTAGTGTTAAAACAAACTTTTGTCTTTTAATTTTTTTCGTCTTTTGTGTCGTTTTTCCAAAAATTTATTTTTTTAAATTTTTAATCTTAGTTCTTACGATTGAAAGAAAGTCTAATCGACCTATCTAAAAATGATTGATAACACATTTATACATCTTTTAAGTGTGAACAACTTGAGTCTGTTAATTTTACTTCAAACCTTGTGTCCTTTAGTAAAAATTTAATTTTTTCATTTTGAATGTTATTGTTTACGATTAAAACGGAAAGTACTTGTGCTATGAAAAATTATTAATGACAAATTTGAATGAGTTTTCGCTCTTTTTACAAGAGCAAATTTTGTTTATTTTTTCATAGCTTTTGTAGTTTGTCCAAAACTTTAATTTTTTTTATTTTTAATCTTGTATTTTACGACTCAAAACAAAAACTATGCGACCAATCGAAATCTGAATAATGACAAATTTGTACATTTTTTTAGTGCGCGCAACTTTAGTTGGTTTAGTTTTTTCTCATCTTGCATAGTTTGACCGAAAAATGTAATTTTCGATTTTTCATTATTTTCGGTATGATCAAAATTTGAATTTTCAACAAATTTCAAAAAGCTGTCATTATAATATTGTCGGGTATTCATAAATAAACGTTTTTTTTCTTTTGTCTTTTTTCAAATCATGCGTTGTTTGGCTTAAAATGTTTATTTTGGTTTGTTTTTTTGGATTTTGAAAATGCTATAACTGATAATTTTCATTTTATCGAGAAAAGTCATGAGGATAAATTGTTCGAGTTTCCGAGTACTATAGATAGCCTATCATAAAATTTTAAAACTTAGAAAAAAATAGTCTAAAATATTTTGAAAATGCGCTCACATTTCGAATTTTCATCAAAAATAGCTGGTTTACGAACTCGTTATTTCTTTTAAGGCCCTAAAAAAGTGTGCCAAAGCATAATCTAATTTAATCAATCTTTCGAATATTACCGTGCCTACAGACTACAGACTATAGACTACAGACTGACAGACAGACTGACTGACGTACAACTTCGTAAAAATCGTTTTTTCTGACTCGGTGGGTCTCAAAACGTGGCGATTTGATGAAAACCGACAATGTGAAATTTTACATAAAAACAATACCTTCTCATTAGGATGAGAATGTAAAAAAGGTTTCCACAAACTATGCAATAGTAACATTTTGTGCCAACTAAATCAATTTAAAAAAGGAGAATTTTCGATGTGAATTGAATGAAAGAAGATTAATATTAGGCCCAAAAAGACAAATTTTGTATGAAAAAATTTTTTAAACAAACTTCTGGGCCAGAAACTCCATTTTGTTTTTGCGAAAAAAATCTTGCTGAACTGCGCTAGATTTGTACTCAATTGTGAAGTAAACGATTTTAAAAAAAAGTTAAAATTTGAACTAAAATTCACAAAAGAAAATTTTTATGGCATTAGCAACAAAAACGTATAAAATGTGGATTTCGAAAATTTGAAAAATGTGATGTGTTGGGCTAGCCGTTCAAAACAATTATTGTCCTTTACATATTTTATTTGGGACCATATTTGTTGGTGCAATAGTACATTGTGTGGTTAGGTGCACAAACAGCTGATTTGAATGATTGTGAAGTTTGCTGCACGAGCGAAGCGAGGGCGACAATCACACGAATTCAAATCTGCTATGTGCTCCGTGCCACACACGATACTTTTTACCTCAAAAACATTGAAAATGAGCACTTCATAAGCCTGTTGAAAGGGACCATAAGGAGGAGAAGTAAAAATATTTTGAAATGTTTCTTTTTTATGTACAAGGTAGAATGTATCAATTATTATCAATGGCTGTAATGCAATTTTATCACAGCATTTGATATAAAATCGAATAAAAATGCAGTAAAAATAGAAAAATAGAAAAACCGTTTTTTAATTGAATTAGTAAAGCATAATAAATAAATTTTTAATCTATAAAGAAATTTCATAAACAATTGTCCATACCAACTGGTTGTGATGGAATCAATCAAGTTTTTTCTGTTACATCAGTCAAAACCAATAAAAAATGTCACAAAATTATCATATTCATTTCTCATAACTACTAATAATTGTTTAAACAAATTTAATTAACAAATGCACTGTCTGGCTATTTTTATAGGTAACAACTGGGGATTATCAATGTAATCAAGTGTAATTAACTAATATTAAAACTTAAGCTATCTTAAATGTCAATCAACAATTATCATTGTTAACAACAATGGTTTAAACAAATTTTTATCATCTTAGGTTACTATTTTTATCCAATGTAATGCGTTTAAAAT
>JAAAKG020141069.1:0-34183 GCA_010014905.2 Druon quercuslanigerum
GAGAATTCCAGATCAATCTAAAAATTTTATAACCCCTTCCTCACAATACTCCCCTCCCTACCGAGTGAGTCACGCCTGCCCCGAAAGGGAAACGGCCTAATGGTTTTATAATAATAATAAAAATATAGAATTGAATACATTCACGGAATTCAAGGAATTTTCGGAATTTATGAAATTTTTTAAATGTATCCGAAGTATTTATTAAATTTTCATAAAATCTCTAAAAAATTGTTGCCGTCTTTGTCAAACATGTGTAAAATGTTTTCTATCTACTTGAAATCTACAAAATATTTTTTATCCTTGTTCCAAAATGTTGGTTTAGATCATTAATCATATACGAAACCTTTGAAATCTTTGGGCAATCATTGAAGCTTTGTGAAATCTCTGGTAATACGAATTGTTTACCTGTATTTATTATTCACTGTTATTTTATTAATTAATTTTAAAAAAGGATCCGCCACTTCTGTGAATTCTACAGACTGATTAGTTGCAAAATGAACTATTTCACATGAAAACGGGCAGTCCTATCAGAGTGGACGTTTAAATCAAGCGAAAAAGAACCAAGGTCAGTTTACGAAATTAAAAATTTGACTTCTTTCATTTGACGAAATCAAAACTAACTGCAAATTAAAGCATTTTAAGTGAAACTCTTTTGAATTCTAAGCTTTAAATATTCAAGCTTAAACAAATTTTAGGTGAGAAATTTTCAATTTAAACACACAATAAGTTACACGTATAAAATAAATGCTTGAAATCTTTCTGAAATCTTCAAACTATTTACATAATCTTCTAAAATCTCTTTAAATATTTTGGAATCTTTCTAAAATCTTTTTAAAATATTCTGCAATATTTTAATTCTCGTGAAATCTATATGTAATTTTATAATCTTTGTAATATCTCTGAAATTTAATGCTTGAATTGTGAAATGCTTGAATTCCGCAAAATCCAATAATTTCGTGATTTCCGTGAACTCTGTGTATTCCATGAATTCCGTAAATTCCATTATTTTCCTAAATATCATAAATTCTCGAATTCCATCAATTCTGTGAATTCTTTGGATTCCGTAAATTCTTTGAATTCCGTGAATTCGTTGAATTCCATGAATTTGGTAAATTACCAAGCTTCTTTAAATTCCGGGAATTTCATGAATTCTTACAATCTCGTGAATTCCTTGTATTTCGCGGCCTTGAATTTCTAGAACTTCCTGAATTCCTTGAACTCCGTGAATTTAATGAATTCCGGTAATTTTACGAAATCTGTGCATTTCGGCTATTACAGGAATTCCTTGAACTTCGCAAATTCTGTGAATTTCACGAATTCATTAAAATTTAGGAATTCTTTGAATTCGGGAAATACGTGGAGGTATAAGGGTTTGAAATTTTTTGTTACTTTTTTTTGATAGTTCTATATCTTTGTTTCTAATTAACCGATTAAATTTTTCAAGGTCTAAAATTGATTGAAATGATATCTAAATTCAAGAAAAAAAAATGATCGTAGTGAAAATGTTTTTTTTTTACATTTTTTTGAAAACTCAAAAAAGTAAAATCGCGTTTTTGAAAATATCTGTTCTTTAATTTTTTTTATTTTTTATGTCAAAAGAAGCCATACATGTACTTTACAAGTCCTGCTAGTTTTATCTTGGAACCGCCAGTGGTTTATGAAAAAAAAAATAAATCATCTTGCGGTCCTACACGACGAAGCGACAAGCATTATGCCGCACCGCGCCGCACCACGTCCGCTGCGATTCGCTTTTGTTTTCAGATTCGCGGCAAGCATGCTTGTTTACATTGACGCTATACCTGTTTTAACCACAAATCTGCATTGTAAACACAAAAGAGTTTTACTCTCACAGTTCGTATTCACCTTTAGGGATACCATCACATTAGCGGACACTGTTTCCTTTTATTAACTCTACGCATTATTTCGTTTAATTTATATTAAAAATACAGCTCATTTTATTCCTAGTATTTTTAGTTTCTTCGCATTTAAATACATCGTTGCGAAAATTTCTTTTAATCAAAGATGTTATAATAATTTGGACAGACATGGTCATAGTAATATTACAAAAAATGTAAGGCCTGTTCCCGAAAGTATCCGCAAAAATTTTCCTCTCATTTCGCAAAACCATTTTATTTGTTATAATTGTCGTAAGAAATTTTCACAAGGATAAACTTCTTCTTCTGATACATCTACGGATCATGATTTTCAGGTTAACGAGATTCAAGAAGATGAATTTTTAGAGCAAATTGATATGGAAGTAGATAGTAATATTTCATCTTCAAGTGACACCGAAACTTTAGAAGTAGAGAAAGAGAAAGCTCTTTACTCTTTAAATATTTTTCTACGAATTCTTGGACAAAAAGAAATAAATTTTATTGAGCTAAAAACTAAGCAACAAAAGCAAGATGCCTCCAGAAGAGTGTGTGAAACGATATGCTGCAAGCTTTTTGATGAAAATCCTGTTCATAAAGATGACGAAATTGTAGTTCATTTCAAGGAAAATTTTGAAAAGGCTAAATTAAGCAAAAAAACAAATTAAAATTTTAACCATTGTGCCCAACTTTTGCCCATATATAAGCAAAAGTTCAGGCACTAGCAGAATTTTTTTTTGTTAGGAACAAGTGTTCTTAAGAATGATTTACATTTTTTTTTAATTTTGCGCTTCAACCAGATGATGATACAGTTGTGTTGTAGTGAAAGTTTCCAACAGAAATTTTTAACAGTATATTGTTTAATACCTGGACATTAAATTTAATATCGAAATATTTTAGTTTGATATGTGGATCGTTGTCCTAAAGTTAAAAATCCTGATTTTAAATCTGAATATCCATTTTTCTTCGTGCAGTTTTTCACTTTGCGCTTAGTTGGAAACGCGTCCAAATTACATAATTTAAAAACCAGTTAAACAAAACTATTCAAAACTTTATTTTATAATATGTTATATATTTACCTATATAACAGACGAGAACAGAAAGAGTAAATGCCAGGGCACCAAATGGCATCATTTTTTTGCCTTTTGAATACTAATTAACGAAGAAACTTTAGATCACGGTGTAATTAAGTAATACTCTGAGAGATTTCGCAAAATGAAGAGCTTATTTATTCGAAATGTTTGCATTTCATTAATTGGCCTTTGGGCACGTGGAAGTCTCAAGGTTAGAAAAATATTAATGCGTAGTATAGGAATATGCGCAAAAGATTAAATTTCGAGGCTATTCAGATAAGAACAAAATGTTTTGTTCGATTTTCTATTTCTCTAGAAAAATCTTATTGGATATAAATTCTTTGCAGTTTATTTTGTAAAACATTTAAGATTTTTTTAAATCTTTTTAAAGCTTTTGAAATCCTTTAAATCTTTGAAAGCTTTGTAAAAGCTTGAAATTTACGTCAAATCTTTCAGAATCTTTTAAAATTTGTATAAAATCTGAAATATATGTGTTAGCTTTTTTTCAATCTTTGAAACCCTTATGAAAATTTTCAAATATTTGTGAAATCTTTTTTAAATCTTTTGTATTCATTTGGAATCATTTAAATATTCAAAATATTTGAAAAAATTTTTTGAATCTTCTAGAAAAATTTAAAATCGTTTAAAGTATTTGAAATTATTTCAGGTCTTTTAAATCTGGCGTACTGTACATTTTTTGAAATATTTACAGTACTTTTATTCTTTTCAACTTCAAATTTTTATAAAATCTTTGAAATCTTGATAGAATATTTCGGAAATTGTTTGTATTGATTTTAAATCATTAAAATATTTAAACCTGGTCTTTGCAATGGGTCGTAATGTTTTTGAAATAATTGCAATTCTTGAAATCTGTACGAATTCTTAAAAAATATATGTAAAACCTTTTGTGTTTATTTAAAATCACTGAAATATTTGAATACTTTTAACAAAATTTGAGATCGTTTAAATTCTTTAAAATGATTTGTAATTTTTGAAATTTGATGTACCTTTTTTAAAATCTTTAAAATTCTTGCATTCTTCAAAAAAAAATGTTTTAGAAATTTTTTAGAATCTGTAAAATCAAGTGTAACATATACTTTTTGAAATATTTACAGTTCTTCTATTTTGTCGAACTCTTTATAAAATTTCTATACCATATTTAAAATCTTTTAAATATTTAAAATATGGTTTACTGTTAGTCCTATTGAAATATTTGAGATTTTGAAAATCTTTTTCTGGTGTACAACACCCTTTTTAAAATTGTGTGAATATAGTGTATACGCCTTTTGAATCTTTGACATCCTTAAAATCCTAAAATCTTTCTGAAATATTTTTTTTAATCTTTGTGGTCGTTAAAATTATTGAATTATATAATATCGTTGTGAAATATTTTAAAATCTTTTAAAGTATTTTGAAACCTTTTAAAATCATTTTAAATGTTTAGAGCTTTTTTTAATATCTGGTGTACCATCAAATTTTTGAAAGTTTTTAACTCTTTTGGAAATTGTTGTGAACTTATTGAAATCATATGTGCACGCCTTATTCAAATATTCAAAATCTGTTAAATCTTCTTTAATGTCCACATACTTTTAAATATTTTTATGTTTTTGCAATATTTGGAAATCTTTAAAAATATTTTGTATCCTTTTCATTCATCAGTTTCAGTCAAAACAAATGTTTCTTCCACTACAGAAAACGAGATTTAAATTTATCTTCGTATTTTTATGAAATAACTTTTTTACAAGCAAAAAAATAATTTAAATTCAAAGTTATTTTAAAAAATTCAAAAAGCTTTCCA
Source organism: Druon quercuslanigerum (assembly GCA_010014905.2). Classification (NCBI taxonomy): domain Eukaryota; kingdom Metazoa; phylum Arthropoda; class Insecta; order Hymenoptera; family Cynipidae; genus Druon; species Druon quercuslanigerum. The sequence continues at coordinate 4,743 of JAAAKG020141069.1, forward strand.
GGTTTTTAAGATTTAAAAAAAGTTCAAAAAGAATTTCAGGTTTTTTAGGCTGTTGGACACCTTGTCTATTGAAATTATTTTTCAAAACATTGTCTTTAGATTATTTTAAAAAAGTTAAGAAAGTGAAAATTTTGCACAATCGTAGAATTATAATGGATCAGTATAAGCAATCAATTAAAAATCATGTTTATTTAAGGTTTTAAATAATTCGCAAAATTTTACAAATGCGTCTAGCGAATAGTGAGCCACCAGAATTATGGTTAAAAATTTGTAATTTGATTATTCGAGATATTTCCTAAAAAAAATAGTGGAAAATTACCAATTGCTTAATGGAAGTAAATAAATTTACTTAGGACCGTATATAAAAATAAAAAACGTGAAAAACGTTAAGTTATGATTAAACAAAGCGATCGTGTAACATTCGTAACTCTATTTAAACGATAAGAAGGTTATATTATGAAATTGTAAATGTAAATTATTCTGTATCCAGTCTACAAACATTGCCTAATAATTGTTTGAACAAAGTTAAAAAATTTAAGATTATTTTTGAATATTAAAATAAAAACAAATCCATGGGCTTCAAACTAATTAAACTCGTTTAAGATTTGTATGCAACACTTTTCAAAATAGAACTGTTTCTGATTAACAATATTGTTTACGTAATTAACTTTTCTAATTGCACAGAGGGAATTTCTCATATTTCGCAAACTTTGTAAAAAATAATTTTGTGTGGGTCACTGTAGATTGGTTATATAAATGAGAAATAGAAAACTATTATATGAAAATTAAATAAAATAGTGTTCCAATATTTTGAATTCAATTGATATTATAAGAAGGTCCTATTCTGAAATTATAAACGTAACCTAGCCTGCTTTCATTTTTAAAATAATGCCTTCTCTTCGTTTGCAGAATGTTAAGCAAAATAATAATCAAAGACAAAATTTCAAATGAATTCTGTTTTCTGTTTTTAAAATATTTTACGGTTAGACATTTTTCTATTCTTTTATTTTTCTTTAGTTGTTTTAATAGTTAATTATAAATTTTTTCAATTAAAGAAATATTATTTATTTACATTTATTAGATATAATTGCCAAGAAGCTAAAAGTCTATCAAAATTTGGGACGTATTCTATCATTTTTTCTGTACCTTGTGCATTCGTTCTTTGAAATCATTCCAGTATTTTCGGGACAGATTTTAGGGGAGAAGTTTATTTTTCTGCTATGTTTGCATTTTATCAGTCTCCTTTTTGCAATGCGTTCGCAGTTTTATTTGCTTCCGGTTTCAAAGAATAATGAGTAGAGAATGATTGTTAATAATATTATTTTTATATTTTAAACAATATAAACTTAATGAATATATTTGCAAAAAAGGTATTGTCTTGACGGCTTTCCTTTTTTATAAAGTTAAATGAAATTTTTTTGCATGATATTTATATATGTAATTTCGTTAGTGAGTTAAGAAAGATGGATTATGATTATTATGATTATAAAGTTTTTCCAGAGACACATATTTACAGGCATAGGCCTTACTTTCAAGTCTTGAAAATTTCAAACTCTTACACCCTAGCAAAACTCATTTCTTAACTATAAAGCAAGTATTTATTCGCGAAATACAAAATGTCAACAACAACAATATGCACCTAACTAATTTTTAACGAGATTTGTTTAATATTTGTACGCAAAGAAATAGTATGGGTAGGAATCAACTAGTAATGGATAAATATTACAATATTGTCTTCACTGGCTGGATAATGATCATCACCATCAGCACTTGATCTTACCCTCACTGGCTGAATCATCATTTTTTGATCTTGTCTTTACTGGCTAGAGAGTATCATTGTCAGCATGTGATCTTTACTTTCACTGGTTGTAGCATTATCATCGTTTGATCTGGTTTTTACTGGTTGAATGGTATGGTTGTACGAGAATTTCTTGGCAGAGGTTGTACGAGATATTCGGTTTAAATTAAAAAGAAAAGAGAGTAAAAGTTACATCAAGTCGTTTCGCAGAACTATGAAGAGTTTGTTACCGAGTGTAACTTTTGAATTTATGGATCTCTACCGTGTTACCATAAAGTAATACATAAAGATCCATGGAGACAAGATCTCAGTGGAAAATAGGGTCAGATGAAAGTTTCAATAAACAAACTCTGATGGAGAAAACAGTTCCTGGCCATTGTTCAGACCAACGAACAAGAATCCGGTAAGCTTTTTAAAGCCTAACGTATGAAATTGGGATGGTGCAACAGTAGAATCATCCTCAGAACTCTTATTGATCAATGCTTTATATGCCTATGCTATTATCACTAATCAAAGGACTGCAGAGGGCCAAATGACATCACCCTCTGCTACAAGTGTGGTAAAGAAGTTCACAAAGGAATGAAGAAAAATCAGGAGTATCTGATTAATTATGACGTTTTTTTATCTGTAAATAGATATCTTTTTGCTAATAATATCTTAAAATCTAAAGTAGTAATTTAAATAGAATTAAATATCTGACAATAGTTTTTCAAATTAAAATTCTTCTATCCGGATTTGGATTATTTTGTGCCTGCACTTTGAGCTGCGACTTTTTATATTTTTGCGATAAGAACTCAAACTTTGGTAACATTCCTAAATGAAATCACGAATTCTACGAAAACGTATTCAAGAGCCCACAACATCATCGTGAATCGGGCTGTTGCGTGCCAGCTCTGAAGCTCGAAACATCTCTCGAGAAAACTTTACCGTTCGTTTTTTTTTACTTTCTGGTCAGTTTGTTTCTATTAACCTTAGAGAAAGTGAACGAGGCTCATTTGCAAGAGGTTTCTTTTTCCTGAGTAAGGCTCTTTTCAGAGTTTTCTTTTTTTTGAGTGATGCACTTTTCAAGAGTTTTCTTTTTCCCGAGTGAGGCTCTACGAAGAGTTTTCTATGAAACAAATGTAACTCTATTAAGAGTTTTTTTTAATTTGAGTGAGACATGAGTGCTTTTGTCGAATAAATAAGTGCTTTTGTTGAATCATTAACAAATGGATACCTAATCTCCTTTGTCACCTTATGATATTTCGAGTCGTGCAACCAGTGCAACTTAACAGTATCTAAAAGATGTTCCAGGGTTGAGCGCATGCAAAGCCTTGAGGCAAGCATTAGCCACAGTTACGAACAATTAATGATCCGGATACTGCAAGGAATTCGCATTTAGAGCCGAGCAACTGACTAACGCCTGACTTAATTTAGCTGCAATAAGGTAGTCGAAGTGCTCGCCATTAGTGGCTCGCCATCCTTAGCACGGAAACCATTAGAAGTACAGATCCAAGGAAAGTTCCTGTCGATGTTAAAAACCCAATAGGAGACGGCTATTCCGAATAAAGAAAGTATGGGTATAGAAAAGGCCGCTTCACTGTTTACGCAGTTAATAAAACTTTGCAGATTTTAACTCAGCACAATGTGAAAGCCACTACTTCAGAAAGGTCTCCCTTCTAGAAATGTTTGACGCGAAAAACGCCTCTGACCTTGCCAGGTCAGAGTATCAAAGTATCTCTTACGGATAAATCATATATATCTGCAGCCCAGAATTTTTTTTCACGAAACAATGATCGAAACCAGAAGCAAAAACAGTCACTAGAAAACTGATTCCCTCGGCTGTTAAATACAAGTCAACTTGGAGACCATACAGACCAAAAAGGCTCTCAAACACCTTGTTATAATGATGAATACCAGTCGTACATTCTGGGAGCACATCCTAAAAGCTTCGGATGAGGTTGCCGCAGTGTTAACTAATATCAACAGCCTTATGTCTTGCAAGCAGCAGCTAATTATGACAGTCGCCAAATCCATACTACTTTATGGGAGTAAAGTATTGGCAGACCGTTTCTGAGTCTGCTGCATTTATGATTGCCTACCTCCACGAGATCAAAATTGTACAGAAACCAAAGTGATTACTGTGAAACCAATCTCGACCACGCAGAGCATATTTTCTTTGATGCTGAGAGCCCCTCCAAGAATGCCGAAATAAAATCAGGACGCTTCTCACCAGAGAGCGTTCTTCTGCTCAAGAAGCAGACACTGACAATTGTCTAGGGGGATTCCCGAAGGAATAACATCGCAGTCAATGCGTAAAGAGCCGTGCTAAAAGCTGAAGTCATAAAAGCTTCTGTGAGGAGGTTTTTTAAATAAATTTGATCATGAACATGTATAAATTTCACCCAATTATGAATGTTACACAAGACCATTTCTCTTCGCCTGTTTAAGGCTACCACTCTCTAAATTGCATTCCATTTTAATTAAATTCAAGAATCCTTTCTCGTTTAGAAGGTTGTATAGTTTTTCCCGACACGAAAAAACTAGAAATTCGGTTTCTATGGAAATTCCTACTGTGGCTGTCTTTAAAACAATTTATCATTATGAGTCTCTTTCCTCTTCAGGAACCGAAAATCGATTTTAATACCAAAAAAAGTTTTTTTGTAGCATATAAAATACTAGGAAAAGTTCAAAGCACCTGCTAAACCCACAATTATTATCTGATTAGAATAAAATTGCAGGGAAACGTTTCATGCAATCTCATGAAAAAGAGGATGGAAGTTCAAAACTTTGTAAACAAATTTATATCCCTGCGTAAGAAGGACCATGTAATCTCTCGTCATACTGTAAACATAATTTAAAATAATTGAAAAAAATTTAGAAAATGTCAAATCAAGGTATATTTTCCAATTAAAAAAAATCTTTAAATGTTGCTTCCCAAGCGTGAAACTGAATCTTTCAATAAAATTCTAATTGAATCAATAGAATATGAATAAAGAAGAAGCAATAAATGTAAGCGTAGGTTTCTTATCTATTTATTAATTAGAATGACTTATTTATACTATTTAGAAATATAACTTTTCATTAAATGTTGAAATACAATAGACATTTGACGCGGTAAAATGCCTTTTAGATGCTATAGAAGTTCAGGCTGGGTTCCTGCGAATCACTATACCTAATCGATTAGCAAGGCCAACCGTCAATATTTCAATTCTCTCCGATGTTGTATTTTTTACAGTTACTTTCCCTTCAGAATTATATATTGGTTCAAACTTTCCATCGTAGTACCTTCCAAGGATGACATCATCCCTTTTACATACACCAAAGTTGTGTTCATTTTTAATTATCTGACCACTTCGTGTCATAAAGTGAGCACCTGGATACTCTTCTGGTGTGATTATATGTAACACAACGCCTTGAGGAAATGGCTCACCATTTTCTGTGTAATAGTTGGGAGGAAAACCAGGGCAAACTGAAACATGGAGAACATTTATGCATGTAAATAAACCTTACATACAGTGTGTCCATTTTAGTTAGTCCAAGTAGTTAACTTCTGAATTTAACTTTTTCAGAAAATATGTCCGAAACAAAAGTTATGGGGTTTAGGGGGACATCTGATGATGATCTCAAAATTGTCCTTGAGCTTGACCTTAGAGTATGCTGCAAGGTCAGCTCTGTTTTTTCCAATGGAAATCCCTATTCTCGACACCGTTTTTGGAGAGAGCGGGAAATTTTTCGACTGAAATAATATTTATAAGTTTGCTTCCTTGACCTTGATAAGGTCATTTCAAAGTCAAACGCACAAAAACTGCTTCACTGCTGTTCATCTAAGTTTTCTGATAGAATGAACATTGTGAAGGTACCTGAAGTGTGACAACGCCCTTAACAATGTTAACCTTCTGGTCATTTTTCATGGCCTTTTAAAGCTAAAAATTGTTTTTGAATAAGTAACTATGATTTGGACACCGGATTCAACAAAGGGATGGATTTTGATTCAATACATTTTTTTAAAGTTTCAGAGTAAATAATTCAATATCCTGAAAATTACAATAAATTATTTGAGATAAATAGATGTTTTTGCTATTTAGAATTTTTAATGCCTAGACATTGAATTTTAGTATAAAGATATTTCAGCCTAATATCTAGATCGTTGTCCTATACTTAAAAATTCATATTTCGAATCTGAAAATTAATTTTTCTTTGTTTAGTTTTTTTACTTTGCCCTTAGTTCGAATAGCGCCCAAATTCCTTTATTTAGAAATTAGTTAAAAAAATGTTTTGATCTATTTTGTAATATTATAAATATTTACCAATAGAATGAGCGATAACAGCCAAAGTAAATACAAGGGGACCAATTGGCATCATTTTCCTGTCTTTCGAAATCTAGTTAGCCGCAAAACTTGAGATAGAATTGTAATTAATTAACATTGTGGGAGATTTCGCAATATATATATATAAACATAAATATTAGTCGCTATCTTATGCCTCTTTCGAAATTATGTCAATAATTGTTAGGTTCATTGGTTTACGTGGAAGTTTCAACCTTGGGAAAACATAATGCGTGGTATAGAAATATACGCAAAAGATTAAATTTTTAGCAGATTTAAATAAGAACAAAATCTTTTGTTTGGTTTTATATTTTCGAAAAAATCTGTTTATTTAAGAATTGTTTTGCAATTTATATTATATTTAAAAGTAAATTGTATGCCTAGATTTTAACTTAATAAATTATTTTTAGACAAAAAAAGATTATGGCTGATTTATAAAATATCGTGAGAAGATCAATAAATGAACTAATATTTCCAGAAGACACCTTTTTTGAAAAGTTCTTTTTGCAAAACCCTGATTATTCTTTATGTAACGAAACTTTCATTTAAATAAGTAAAGTTTAAATAATTTTTAATTAAAAGTGAGCCAATTCAGTGAGCTAATTCAATTGTGGAAACTAATTGCTCTGTAAATAAATGATTCAGGACTGTATTTATTCACTTAAAATAAGTTTTAAACAAAGGATACGTTAAAAATAGAAAGTTTTATTTAAACCATGAGCTCTCCTTTTTTACATAAGATAATCAAATAAGAGTTTGCTAAACATGGTAATAATTAGCACTTCATTTTGTTATTAGCCAACAATTTCTAAAGAAAGCAAAAAATAGAGACAACAGTAGTATGGGAACGGAAGCTTTCCCTTTCAGACCTTGATCAGGGAGTTCGTAGTGGCAGCAGAGATCGAAATTTGCAGAACCCTGGGCGAGTTTCAGTCCGTCCGTGTTTTCCGGAACTGGTTCAACGAAGGCTGCGCCCGAGGGAATTGAAGCACGACTTAGGTTCGAGGGTAAACCCGTTTCGCACTTTTGGGTTTACTCCTCAATGCATGATGAACCGACGTAATTTAAAGCACATCTGTATCCGGCACAGAGACCATGAAAAGCACAATCGCCCTACAGAAGGAAACACAGGATAAATAGACTTCATTTGAGGACATAATCGGTAAAGTGACAGAACTGATGTCGACGATGTTGGTAACTTCTATGAAAAAGTAGAACTTAAGCATGAAATTCAGAATGGTACATGAAGAAACGGATTGAACAGTTTCAACAGTTTTACCGGTTTCACACAAAAAAAACAAGGGAGCGGCATCCAGCCTGACAAAAGCCGAGCAGCTACTCGGATTAAAAAGAAAAATAAGAAGGAATAAAGTCCTCAAAACTTGAACTTTATCACGAAAAGGCCTCAAAAAATTATAAGCGGATGGCGGTACTGAAACACAGACTAGAAAACGATATTGGAGACATAAAGCAGCGCAATATTGTCGTGGTGATGCTTTCATTCGAGAAATGGTGGGACAGGGCATCTACCCATGTTGAAACCACTCTTCCCAAACGAAAGAAGAAGTATGCTCTGAGCTACCGAAATTTTGACGAGCCCGATGCGTGACATCAATTCTGCTGATGAGGACGATACATGCAGTTAGGTAAAGAACGAAGTAACCAACCATATTCAATAATGTTCAACTAGCATTTTTGAAGGCAGACAAGGTTGTTACATGACACTGTCGTGCTACTGAGGACGATGTGTAACATCTTGATTGGGACAAGAAACGAAATAGTTCCGGAAGCAAAGAAACAGCAGAAAACAGAGGCAGCCCAATGAAGAAGTCGAAGGCAGACAGACCCGATGTGGAGTGCTACTAAACTACTGAGAACGATAAGTACATCTAGATTACGGCATTAGCCCGACAGAAGTAAATCAGCAGACGTCCCAGTCGGAAAAGAAATGGCACACCCTGAAATTATGCGATACAAGTTCCGGTGGGATTTTGTCCAAGGGGAAAGGTTGGTATTTTTAGTTATTCGTTGATAGCATCATTATTATAACCTAATTAAGATCTTTGGGTCCATTCAAAAAACATTTTACAGAAACTTTTTACTCTCCGCCTGCGTGATGCAATTTCTATTGGTCTTAAAATAGAGAATACTTCAGCAGACTCCCACCCACCCCTAAACATATTACGTACTTTTTGAATGACACCTTGGTGTATATTTATATACGGGGTGTCTCAGCTTGTGTTAACGGTACGGCTTTGTATTTCCTCAGGTCAAGGTCATTCTTGAAATAACTTTTAACAAGAAATCCAATGGAGACAGTCAATTTGACACAGGTCTTGACCTTTAAGGGAATTTTGAGGTCAAGATTGTGTTCGTTACGTTTAACGTTACCCAAGTATAATAACGTGCACGCAGTATCCCCAGTTGTGAGAAGTGCGGACACTTCTCGGTGTGTTATGAGAATATTTTTAATCAGACCTCGTAACAAAAAATCAATAATCATGCAAATTTACCTATACTGTGACTGCAAAGCTCAACTGCAAAACCAGACGTGCTACTCAATTTTTGTGGCCAAATTAGTTTTCAGTTTAAAAAAATCTACGAGACTTATCTATAGTAATTTGTAGAACTGGCAGAACTTTAAATTTAACAGGCCTGTCTTATGTTAAGGTACTCATTTATCCCGACAGAGAAAAACTGTAATTTTAGAAATGTTGCGACTAAAGTAAATGTTAGCACCCTTTAGAACTGAAACCTTAAAATTCAGAACTGACTTTAAAGTTTTTTTAAAATTCTTTCGTATTCTATAGATGGCGAAGTGTGTAGCATCAGAAAATTACATATGTAAGAAAGTCTCTATGAGAACTTCTTGTTTGGCTTTATTTAGAACAATTTATCTTTTTGGGTTCCTTTCCTACTTGCAAACCAAAAATGGATTCTGATTAAAAAACATGTTCTTCTGCAAACAAATTTTTACCGTTTATAACAAGAACCACCCTGGTATTTGCTATGTCATAGAATAGTACATCCTTGGGTAGAAATCTCTTCCCAAACTGTAAACTTAATTCAGAATAGCTGAAAGAATTGAGATAGTGCCAAATCGAGTCATATTTTTAAATTTAAGAAAATCTTTACATGTATCATCCCACGTGCTACGCTACATGTTTCAAGAAAATTCAAGCTGAATGTATAGAAAATGAATAAGGAAAAAATAATAATAAAATCATATGTTTTTTATATATTAATTAGCATGAATAGCATATTTATTCTATGTATTGTACAAATATAATTTTTCGTTTAACGTTAAAATAGAATATATATTTGACAAAGCCATTAGATGCTGTTGTAGTTTATTTTCTGTTCTTCTGTATCACTATACCTAATCTATTAGCAAGTCCAACCGTCAATATTTCGATTTTGCCGGATGTTGTATTTTTCACAGTTACCTTTCCTTCGGCATTATAGATTGGTTCAAAATTACCTTCTGAGTAGCTTCCAAGGATGACGTCTCCCCTTTTAAATACAGCGAAAGGAACATGAATTTTGGTTAGGCGATGGTTCCGTGCAATTAAGGCGTGAGCTCCAGGATATTCTTCTGGTGTAGTTACATGTACCACAACGCAATCATGTAAAGGCATGTGATGAAATGCATAATAGTTAGGCGCAAATCCAGAGCAAACTGAAACATTGTAATAAAAGTATCGTGAATCAAGTGGACACGGGCCAACCCAAGGGGAAACACCTCCTACATTTTCCCCGCAAGCGACTTAGAATTTTCTTTATACGTAGGGATGTTTTTCAGGGCATTATTCTTGGTATTTGGAAGTCGTAACTCCCTTATAAGGTCTTCTTATCAGTCTATCTTTTTCTTCTGCTTAGCTATGATATATTGTTTATGGATGCAGAGAGCTATCATCATTGGGTCGCTTCGTGTTCTCAAGAAACATCATATTTTCGCCAGCCTTTTGTTATGACTTCATCGTGCCCAGTGACTTTTTTTCTCAGGATATCCACTGACCCGGAAAAATGGGAATCGGCTTGCAATTTTAAGAACCAACCGCCTTCGTTAAAATATCGAAGATAATTTTATATTTATCATTTTAAAGGTAATGCTTCATTCGAAAACAAAATTTTCCTTTTCTACTATATATTAAAGACTATTAAGTTATTTTATTTAGCATAATATTCACATGCCATCTACCAGTCATCAGGCTTCTTACCACATTATTTTTTTTATAATTCCTTTTTTTCTTTTTTTTCTTTAAACTCCCCATTTTCTCATTTTTTCATCCAAACGAGAATATATAAATTAATAGAATAATATAAGAAAATCCAATTACTTGTGGTTACAAGGGATTTCTTTTTTATTAAAAAGTATACTTTTCATTTTTATCTCATTTGGTCGAAAACTCAATCATTTTTTTAACCTTCATCTTCTTGTATTAAAAATAAATCGTTCAGTATAAAAGTCGTATTTTTAATATAAATTAAATACATTTTATTAAAAAAAGTGTATTTTTGATTTAGAATAAATCTATTATTGTTGCAAAATTCTACTATCTGGTGCATATTTTTATTATTATTATAAACAAAACCAGTTTCTTAAAAAGTTATCTTTTTGATTTAATAATTAGATTGTCTTATTTAACACATTCCTTTTTTCAAAGGAAGATTGAAAATTTATCTTCAGGTAGAAAAATAGTATTTTTTGTTTTAAAATAAATTTTTTTGGGTAGAAAAGTCTAATATAATTTTTTTAGCCAGAATTTATCTCTATTATATTTTTAGTTTTAAATAAATCGTTTTTAGTTAGAAATGGTACTATTTCATTAGAGATTTTCATTAATTTGTTAAAAATGCTACTATTTCTTTAAAAAATAATTTTTTTCGCATTTGAAGTAGGCTAGCGTAAAAAAATGATCCGATTTTCATCATAGTCATTTCAAACAATTTTTTAATATAAGGCTTTATTTTTTTGGAAAATGAACAAAAAATTTTTTGCTAAATAGTGTGCTTTTTGTTTTTTTTTTAATTGTAAAAAATTTTTAATTTCTTGAACTATATTATAATCAAACTAATATTCCGTCAATTTTTTCATGAATGGCCTTTATTATTTTCAGAATCAAATAGAACTGGCTTCCTAAAGAATATTTTTAAAATTTTACAAACTGATAATTGTTTAAAAACATTTTTATAATAAAATTAACATTTTGAATATTTCTTTGTGAATGGCCTTTATTCTTTGCGGAATCAAATATAATTAGTTTGCCAGAAAATGCATTCTATCATATTCTGTAAATTTCTAACAAGAGTAAATTTAGTAATAAAATTTTTATAGAAAAACAAAAATTATAACATTTTTCGTGAAAGGGCTCTATAGTTGATTTTGCAAAAGATGGTTATCCTTTTTATTAAAAAATGGTAAAAATGTGTATTTGTTGAGAAAAATCGTTTAAATAATGGATAAGCAGCAGCGATTGTTAAAAAAATCTAATGGCACTTATCATCTTTAATGTTTCATACAAATCTATAAATGTTCAACTAAAATTTTAAATCTTAAAAAAATCTTTTTTAACAATGAAGTTTAAGTTTTGACAAAGTTGTTGAATTTTAAACCAAATTCTGTGAATCTTCAAACAAAAGGGTTCATTTTCTTTAAAAAACACTAATTTTTAACAAAATACGAGAATTTTCAACTAAAGAATATTAATTTTTAACATAGCAAGACTAAATTTTTATTAAAAAATACTTCAAATTATAATCTGACAGATGAATTTGCAACTAATATTATGCATCATAGACTGAAACAAGACAATTTTAATAAAACACTTTGACTTTCCACCAAGTTGTTAAAGCTTCAATTTTTTTAAATTTGCAAATAAATTCAACAACAATTGATTAGTTACTATTTAAATTTAAATATACTTGATTTAAAATTTTGTTCAACTTCTAATATCTCAATCCAATAAGATTTTAATTAAAAATAAAAATAGTTGAAATTAGCATTTCAACCGAAAAATATTTTTATTTTAAATAAAATAGTTATATTTGAACAAAATTATGAATTTTTAAACAAAAAGATTTTTTGTACCAATAAAAACGAACTGATCTGATCAATAAAGTCCGCTAATAGAATGAGAAGTTTTTAGTTATCTTAAAAGGTAATTAAATCCATCATTTTCAATGATTACCAAGCAACGTTGACTGATAAACTTCATCATTATGATTGATCTAATCCATTACTTTGAATGTTTTAATCCGTGATTTATGGTTAACTTTAATCATTTATTTTAATTCAGGAATTAAATCAGAATTTTTAATTGGAAATAATTTCACTACTTTATTTTAGCAGATAAATCAGTTACATCCGTTGACAAACAAACAATAGTATCAAGTGACTATTTGAATCAGTAAGAAGTACATACTGATTCATATGTTAAACCGACTGTTTCGTCTGTAGAAATATTGACAAATTTAAATTTAGTTTTGTGAGCTTCCAAAATTTGACTGCTTCCTATACAAACATTAATAAAACTATCAAAAGCTGTATTATATTTTATGTTCCTAATTAAATAAATTCTTGCCCTCTCCTTTTAGGCACAACATTTTTTCGTGAATTCTCTCTTTCTTTGGTTTTTCGAAGCTTTGTAATATCAATAATTTAGGAAAAGATAAAGAGAGTTCTTAAAAAAATTTTGATCATCAAATATCTCATCTATAACATGATAATTTTATAAAGTTACTTTGTAATGAAAAGACCCCTTTTAGATCCGGATATTTCTGGTATATACTGTCCCCAATTTATTATTTCATTTGGAAGGCTCATAACTAGAGAAAATTAAATTAGGAGTACATTATGTTATCAGTGAGGTTATCATATTTTTTTAACACATGTCGTATAAAGCTAAAAATATTGTCATAAATTAACATGCCTTCTTGTATAATACATCACATTAAAGGCACAAAACGACGAAAATTAAAATCCGATAGAAGTTTAGAGGGAGGGGGTAAAAGTTCAATAATTGATAATGATAATTTCTTAAGAAGTTGCTTTCTCAGAGCTTCGAAACTTTGAAAATTTTCAAACTTTATTTATTGAAATATCTTGGCATAATTTGAACTCAGTAGACCAAAAATAAGGTTTTCAAAAAGTTCCTGTTTGTGTGTTCCATAATACTCTTTTCATTATAACTTGGGAAAACTTAAGCTGGGGTAATAAAAAATTACATGAATAACAGTCCTAAATGTTTTTCATTAGTAAATCAGAAATGAGTCAAATAAAGGAAGAAAAAAAATTTCGTTTCGATTTTTTTCTGAAAATTTTATTAAGATCCGAGTTCATTTTGAATCTAAGGATATTTGAGTTGTGATAAATGAATATTAAGACTCAATATCTGCATTTTTAACAAACGAACAATAATTTTTATACTTAATTATGGAATCTTGAAATTAAAATTTATTATCCAGAGAATGATTAGAATTCCAGGAATTATTAAAATTTCAGGAATTATTGGAATTCGCGGAATTGATGGAATTCAAGAAATTCTCTTAAATCACGGAATTTAGGAAATTCACTGAAATTAAGGAATTCACTAGATTTTTAGAATTTTCCGAATTTTTGGAATTCATGAAATTTACGTAATTCAAGGAATTAACGGAACAGATTCTAATCGCTACTCACGGGATGCATGAAATTCACAGAATTCACGGTATTCAAAGTATCAACGGAATTCGCAGAATTAATGGAAATGAAGAAATTCACGAAATTTATGGCATTCACGGAATTTATGGAATTCGCGGAATTCATAGAATTCTTAGAATTTGCGGAATTATTTTAATTCACGAAATTTAGCGTATTTACGGAATTCATGAAATTCATGGAATTGAAGCAAATCACAGAATCCAAGGAATCTACGGAATTGATGGAATTCGAAAAATCGATACTTACTGTTAACTTCTTTATTTTATTGAATTTCTTTCACTTAATAAATTTAATGAATTCTTTGCATTTCTTAAATTGCATGATTTCTACGACTTCCTTGAATTTCACGAATTACTTATATTCCGCGAATTACTTTAATTCCTGAAATTTCGTTATTCTTATAAATTCTACAATGTTCTTAAATTCCGCGATTTCTTTGAATTTCACGAAATAACTAAATTCCGTGAATTCTGTGAAGTCCAATGAATTTCGCAAATTTCTTGAATCTGATGAATCTCTCTAATCCAACAAATTCTTCGGATTCCGTGAATTCGTTGAATTATGGGAATTCCTTGATTTTCTTGAATTCCTTAGATTCTTTGTATTCAGTAAATTGCGTGAATTCTCTGATTTTATTCAATTCCGTGAATTCCATAAATTGCGTGAATTCGTTAAATACCATGGATTCTGTGAGTTACCAAAATTCTTTAAATTTCGGGAAACTCGTGCATTCTTTGAATCTTGTAAATTCCTTGTAGTTCGTGCCCTTGAATTTTAGAATTTCCTGAATGCCTTGAACTCCGTGAATTTCATGGATTCCGGTAATTTTACTATTTAGTGGAAGCTTCTAATGTGTCCCCTAAGGGTCTACATTTTTCGTTTACCTTCTTCCTATTCCTTAACACACCTCCCACACCCTTTTTGGTGGTGGGAGAGGGATCTTCAGTTTAAGGTGGGTTCCGAACCACCATGAGCAACAGCCTAAAGTACTTAGAGAACCTTTTTCTCTAGAGGTACCGGTCCCACGACTCTCCGGAGATGAACAACTCTCTTGCTAGGCTAGTGTTCACCGCATGGGCCACTGAGGCTCTTCCAGAGTGCGTGGCGGGAATCGAACCCGCAAGCCGACAGAGTGGGTCAAAAGCCTGCGCTTTAGCCCCCACGACCATCGTCCCACTCGGTAATTTTACTAAATCTGTGAATTCTGGGTACTTCGTGAATTCCTGGAATTCCGTCAATTCTATGGAATTCACGACTTCCTTAAAATCAACAAATTTCTTGAATTCCAGAAGTGCGCACGTTATATACTATATAATAGAAAAAGTTTTAGCACTAGCAGAATTTTTTTCAGGAACTACAACATTATTTATTGTAGCGTTACCTTACGGTTTGGAAATAATCTTTTAATACATGTAGTTAAAGTTTCCAACATAAATTTTTAACAGTATAGATTTTGATGCCTAGGCATTAAATTTAATATCGATATATTTCACGTTGATATTTGGATCGTTGTCCTAAAATTAAAAAGCCTGATTTTAAATCTGAATATCCATTTTCCTTCGTGCAGTTTTTCACTTTGCACTTAGTTGAAAACGCTTTCAAATTACATAATTTAAAAACCAGTTTAACAAAAATATTTGAAACTTTATTTTATAATATATTATATATTTACCTATATAACATACGAGAACAGAAAGAGTAAATGCCAGGGCACTAAATGACATCATTTTGCTGCCTTGCGAATAATAATTAACGGGGAAACTTAAGATCACAGTATGATTAATTAATACACTGAGAGATTTCGCAAAATGAAGAGCCTATTTATGCAAAATGTTTGTATTTCATTAATTGGCCTTTGGTTCACGTGTAAGACTCATGGTTAGCAAAAAGTAAATGCGTAGTATAGGAATAATCGCAAAAGATTTTTCTAGAAAAATCTGTTTGGATATGGATTTTTTGCAATTTATATTATATTTTTAAAAAAATTGTACAACTAAATAATAATTTAGCATATTCTTTTTAAACAAAAAAGGGTATAGCTTATTTATTAAATATTGCAAGAAAAGCAAAGAATAAGCTAATAGTTCCACGAGATAACTTTTCGTCAAAAGTTATTTTTTGAAATCCTGATTAGCTTCTGTGCCAGTAAACTCTTTAAACAATTTATTATTTAAAAAAATTAAATTTTACAGGTTAAATTACCGAAAAGGGACCTAATTCAATTGTTAAAGCTAATTGCTTGATAAAGAAATTATTAAGGACTGTATACCGGGTGATTTTTTAAACTTGAAGCTTTCAAATATCTCGAAAAATAAGCACTCTATGAAAAAATTTTATAATTCAAAATTTAATCAGTTTCAGTCATAAAATTTTTACCAAAAGAGATGTTTCTTTCACAACAAACAAAAAGATTTAATTTTGTTTTGAATATAATTAAAATAACTTCTTGAATGGCAAAAAAATTTAAGCTCAAGGTTCTTGTGAAAAAAGCAAAAAGCTTTCCAGGATTTTAAAGCTGTTGTACACTTTGTCTAGTGAAAAATATTAAATTTGGATTAAGGAAAGCGATGGTGTAAAAAATTTATGGGCTACAAATTAATCAAATTCGTTTATGGTGTTTATGTAACATTTTTCAAAAGAGGTCTGTTTCCGATTAAAAATTTTGTTTAAGTAATTAATTTTTCTAATGTTTCACAGGGAATTCTTCCCATATAGAAAACTTTGTGACAATTATTTTGTGTCGGTCGCTGTAGATTTATCATAACAATAAGAAATAGAAAAGTATACAAATTAAATAAAATAGTGTTCCAATATTTTAAAATCAATTTCAATTAAAAGAAGGTACTATTCTGAAATTATAAACGTGACGTAGCCTGCTTTCATTTTTAAAATAATGCCTTCTCTTTGTTTCGAAAATGTTAACAAGAATAATAATCGAAGAAAAAAATTCAGAAGAATTCTGTTTTGGGTTTTTAAAATATTTTACGGTTGGACATTTTTCTATTCTTTCATAGAAAATTCCGATTATTCAAAAGAAATCATGAAGAATCTATTGTTAAAATAGCTGTGAATAAATAAATATTAGAAAAATAAATAATTAAAAACCTACTGATCCGCATTTTTCGGGTCACTTAAATCATATTTATCTTCTAAACTCATAGATTATTAAGCGTATTTACAGAGAATTAATGTTTTCTACGATAGCACAAACTGCTATACATTATTAAAACTGCAGCTATTGGTAAACCGAAAAGGTTATACACATTCAATTATTTCAACTGTTAATACTAAATTTGTTTATCAACATAAATATCAATTAAATACATTTATTTGATATAATGTCAAAGAGGCTAGAAGTTCTATCGAAATTTGGGTCGTAATCCATACTTTTATTTTTATTCTGTGCCTTCTTTCTTCGAAATGATTCCAGTATTTTTGGGATAGATTTTATAAGAGAAGTTTATTTTTCTGATATTATTGCATTTCATCAGTCCATTTTTGCAATCTGTTTGCAGTTTCATTGACTTCACGTTCATAGAATAATGAGTAGAGAAGGATTGTTAATAATATTATTTTCGGATTTAAAAAAATATGAACTTAATGAATTTATTTACAAAAAAGGTATTGTCTTGACGGTCATCATTTTATAAAGTTAAAAGAAATTGTTTTGAATTATATTTATATATGTAATTTCATAAGAAAGTTAAAAAAGATTGAATATGATTATTATGATTACAGACCTTACTTTTGAGTCTTGGAAATTGCGAAATCCTACCCCTAGAAAAATAAATTTCTTAAATAGAAAGCAGTTCTTAATGCTCAAAACAAAAAATGTCAACAACAACAGTGTGCACTTTAGTAATTTTCAAAGAGATTTGTTTGATATTTGTTAGTAAAGAAATTGTATGAGTAGGAATAAACTAGTGATGGATTAATATTACAATTTTGTCTTCACTGGCTGGATATCATCATCATCATGATCACGTGATCTTGTCTTCACTGGCTAGAGAGTATCATTATCAGCATCTGATCTTAGCTTAACTGGTTGGAACATTATCATTATTTGATCTGGCCTTTACTGTCTGAATCATCATCC
Organism: Druon quercuslanigerum; assembly: GCA_010014905.2. Taxonomy (NCBI): domain Eukaryota; kingdom Metazoa; phylum Arthropoda; class Insecta; order Hymenoptera; family Cynipidae; genus Druon; species Druon quercuslanigerum. The sequence goes on from JAAAKG020141069.1 coordinate 22,646, forward strand.
TGGTTATTATGAGTTATTCTTACTAGATGCATCAAAGTAAATTAAAGTCCTAAAAAAAACCAAACCAAGAAGGAAACAGACCAGGAGACTGCCTTAAAGTTCAAGATAAAGCATCATAAGCTTCGATTAAGAATATAATCCATTAAGTGGAAAGTGACAGCGAATATTCAAGAAGCTGGGAATAGATAGCTGAACGTCAGTCCAACAATCATGGATAAACTTGGCACGTGACAGCTGCTTTATAAATCCCTTTAAAAAGAGTGTAAGTTACAAAAGAATTTAATAGATTATCTTACTCATCTACTATTACTCTGTGCGCAACAAAGGAACCAACAAGCGAGTACAACCGTAGTAATATAAAAAAACAAAATGTTTGCTTCAAGGACTGAAGAAAATGACACCTGCCAATTGGACATTAGTCGTGATAAAAGCAAATAAAGAAAGTAACGAAACAAAAGCTAATGCTGTGCCACAATAGTTAACCGCACTATAAAAGAGATGCCACCTTATGAAGAATGAGGTACTTAGTGATATCCTCGAACTCATGGATGTCTACCGTGTGAACATAAAGGCAAAAATAAAGATCCATTGAGACAAAATCTCTGTGGAAAATAGGGTTAGGTGAAAGTTTCATAACCAGAGTCTGCAGGACAGAATTGTTCCTGGTCACTGTTCAGATTACCGAACAAGAATCCAGGAAGCTTTTTGAAACCTCTCGAAAGAAATTGGGATGGTGCAACAGTAGGATCATACTTAGAACTCGCATTGATCGATGTTTTAAATCCCTATGCTAGGACCGCTAAACCAAGGACTGCAGAGGACCAAATCACAACGCCCTCTTGAGCGCATGCAAAGCCTTTAGGCAAGAAGTAGCCACGGTTAAGAACAATCGATGATCCGGATACTGCAAGAAATTCGCATTGAAAGCCGTACAACTGACGAACGTCTGACTTAATTTAGCTGCGATTAGGAAGTCGAAGTGTTGGTCATAAGTGGGCAATGTCAGGTAAGAGATCGCCCAACATGGTTCGAAGATATTCTTCGCACGGAAGCCATTAGAACGGCAGATCCAAGGAAAGTTTTTATCGATACACATAGATCAATAAACGGATTTTAGTGGATAAGGAGCAAACGCAAAACATATGTGAGTTACCACCTTACCCCTAACGAGAGTATCCTCAACTTACAAGTAAAGTTAGATCTTCTCGAGACCACCATCTATGAAGAAGAAGGCAAAGCGCTTCTGGCAGCTAACTTCAACGCAAGAGCGTTTGTATGAGGGACGTCAAAAATACTGCCAAAAGGAAAGCGTGTTATCGACATTTCTGCTGAGCATCACTCTGGCGTCAAACAGTCTGGTTCTTTAAAAAGTGCTAAGAGGAGATCGAATATTGCACTAGTAGCTATTACCAGTACATAAGCTTCAGATTAGGAAGGACACACCAGATGGATAAAGAAGACGGTAAAGAGATTGTTAAAGTGCAAGAGGTAAATTAAAATGTTCTTATACATCTTAATTAATTATTTGTGACCCAGGACATGCACTTAGACATTAAATCAAAAATGTTTAGCAAATAAATTATATTTATTTTCTAGTAAGATTATATGTAATTCGTGTATTTTATAATATAAAAGGATTCACTTTCGTAATTACAAATAACCGCACTTAATTAATTCTACAATTCGAGTTTAATACTCTGGCACTCTACAAATATAATCTTTCTTATTATTTGTCTTATTTTGGAGAGGATTTAAGGCAGCATGGATAGCGTACATCATGTAACAGTGCTTAGACTCAGCAGCCTAGACAACGTGAACCAAAGGCGAGTAGACAGCAAATGTGGCCTATTCCAACAAAAACAGATTCTGGATCCGGGAAGGCGTACTCAGGAAGAAAGGGTACAGCAGCTTTGATACCGTGCACCGTTTAAATAAAAAATACATTAGAATTCCTCGATAATGGTGTGCAGCAGCTTTCTTTCAACAGCGTAGAAGGGAGTTGAACCTTCTACTTTCAGGGAAAGCGGTCCTGCGCCTTCTAGTGGTAGAAACCAGTACTAGTTAGCCCTGACCTGTCTCTTATTTTTGTATGTGTATATGTATCTAGCTACCTATCGACGTTGTGTTAAGCTTCCAGCATGTGATGCGAAACAGCAGAAGGAACAGCTACTGGTGGGATGAAGCAATAGAGAAATTACAGAGAATGTCTGCAGAGTATATGAAAGTAACTCGGGCAAGGAAGAAGTAGGAATGCACTAGATAGCATTCTAATGGAGGCGTTGAAGGAACTAGCACGCAACTGACCGCTAGTGCTGTTAAACAGTTATTACCTGTCTGAAAAAAATAAATCTCCACCCTGGAATGGAAGGCACTAAGACCGAGCCTTGTCAGCAAGGGCAAGGGTAATCCAAAACCCATGTGAGCATATCGCCCGCTGTGTACACTGAACACTGCGGGCAAACTTCTAGAGAAGCTGCTAAAACCCCAATTGGAGACATCTATCCAGGAAAACAGAAGCCTGTTAGCTAGGTAGTATGGCTATAGAAAAGGACTCTCCACTGTTTACGCAGTTAATAAAACTTTGTAATTATCAAATCAAGATAATGTGAGAATTACTACTTCAGAAAGGTCTTCTTTCTGGAAACGTTGGACGCAAAAAACTCCTCTAACTCTGCCAGGCAGGCTCATGTGATCCAAGTACTTAAAAGTTCCAAAGTAACAAATTATTTCTTACGAATAAATCAAATATATCTGAAAGCTAGAGTTATTTTTCAAAAAACAACGATTAAAAACAAAAGCAAAAACGGTCACTAGAAAGCTGATTCCAAGGAGGACCAAGAGATCAAAGAGATCAAAGAGGCTCTCAAACACTTGGTTATGATAATGAATACCACGCTTACCTTCCGGGAGCACGTCCTAAAAGCTTCGGATGAGGCTGCCGCAGTGATGACTGCTTTGGAGAGACTTATGACCAATATCAACGACCCTAGGCCCAGCAGCTACATTTATTAATAACAGCCGCCGAATCCATACTACTTTATGGTGGTGAAGTATCGGCAGACGTATTGAAGCAGAAAAAGTATAAGAGAAGTTCAACACTGCAAGAAAGGACAGCGCTAAGAATGGCGTGCTCCTCTCGCATCGTTTCTGAGTCTGCTGCACTTCTGATTGTGAGGGCACTACATCCACAAAATCGAAACGGTACAGAATTTGAAGTGTGATAAGTGCTAAGCCAATCTAGAAGCAGGACGCCTCTCACCAGAGAGCGTTCTGCTTCTCAGTAAGCAGTCGCGGAAAATTGTGCAAGGGTACTCCCGAAGGAATAACTTCTAAGCCAAGGCGCTAACAACTGCGTTGAAGGCTGACTGTCACCACGATGTGGTGTTCTAAACGGTGTCTCTAGGATATTAGGTCGCCTCCAAGAATATTGAGCCTGAAATATGGACAGCCAAATAAAAAATTAACTTCGAATGTAGTCTAATCTAGGACCTAGAGTTGTGTAAGTGTAAGTTGTGTAAGTTATGTTGTTGTAAGTAGGTCTATGAAGGACTGGGATATGTTCTATATCCATCAGAAGAGCTACTGTGAAGTTTGCGACGGAGAACCTGACGTGCATTCTCATGACAGAGACAGACTTTGTACTAGGGAAGAGGGCGGGAGAGCCTGCTATGGGTCCCTAGAGAGACAGCAGCCTAAAGACCATCAACGGGATATCAGCAAAGCAGATAAAAGAGTAGAGGGCGAAATCTCTCTTTGAAGCGACGAAGAAAAAGGAGGCCCCAAGACTCGCCTGATAAGAAGCGGTGCTTATAACACAGGCGCAGAGGCAAAACTATGCGCAGGTCCACAAGGATGTGAAAGATTATGATCCTTTTTCAGAAATATATGCTATCTGAAGCCAAGTGTGACATTTATGATACGAGTAATTTTATAGGAATCAGTATTATCACCAGATGCAGTTACTTTAGATCAGTGTAGATAACATTCCACAATATTTGAAAATAGAAAATAAAACTATCGATCAACTTAAATCTTTAAATAATACAAAATATTTACCGTCATTTTTGGCTAGACAGAAAATATATCTAAAAAGTTTTAAATTATATTATTCTATAAAAAGATCCTCCAACTTCTCGCCACTGGGTTTGTAAAACGACATATACACTTATCGATAGTAACTGCGTATGCTGATAATACAGATTCCTTTAAAGTTACTCGTATCATAAATGTAACACTCAGGTTGAGATAGTGCTTCGCAAGTTTTGTGGTTCGTTTCCCTATGGAGCGAAGTGAGCAGATATTTTTTCCAAAAAATTATAATCTAAACAACATTTCATTTCTTTTAGATTAGGTAGAAAATGACGTTAGATATTTTTTGTTGTTCGAAAATGTAACTTGAACTGATCGATCGTAACTACATCTGATGATAATACAGATTGTTTTAAAAGATCCGCTTTAAAGTACTTTGCGTCGACTTGATAAAATCTGTGAAGGAACGACCCTTAATCACTGCCAAGAGGTGAGAAAAGCACTATGGTGCACAAAGAATTTCTCCGCTGCAAGATCAGATAGCATCAACCTCTTTTGGTGGAATTAATTTACTTATACCCTTTCCGAAAAAAGACGATTTGTACAATTAAAGAAACTACAGGTTAATGAGAATTCGACAGAATGTTTGTAGCCATGTCCATACAAAACTTTTCTATTTTCGGATCTAAAGGTCCTTATTAGAAACTTCAGAGGACCTTGCTTTAAACCTTATAGAGAAATAAGGTTATTTACTGAGAATTATTTTTTTTACTTTACCAGAAACTGATATACAGTACTCAATCTGCAGAAATTTGTAAATAGAAAAGGTTATACAAAAATAAATACACCCTAATAATAATTTTTTAATATTTTTAAATATAACAGCAATAATAATGAAATGAATTTATTTGAGAGGAAAAGGCTGACCTCTGATAAAGCGCAATCAAGGCTAGTCTTAAGAAAATATATTTTGGATGTTTCATGTAAAAAATTATTTCAAAAGGTTTGGATAAATAAAAAATTTTGGGCATAATGGGCTTGCCAGCACCCGATTGGGGCCCAAAAAGAACGTCTTGAGTAGACGGTATAGACAATTTCCTGATTGGATGAACGTCTGGGCTGATAATTTCAAACACGGGCTGCTTCAGCTCGAAAATTTAGAATATCCCTTCCAAGGATGACATCTCTACTTTTATACACAGCATTTTTTATATTTTTGTATTATTATTTATATTATTTTTTATATTCAATTTGTGCGAACTTGAAACTGTGCAGTTTTCATTAATTCTCTATGCAATTATCATCATCTATATCATCATCTATGCAATTATTTCTTATTGCTTTGAGCTCTTTTCTGAATTTTTGTAAATTTTGGAATTATTTTAAAACTGCTTGTAAATGATGTGCTACACCTAAAAATTTATTAAAAGACAATCAGCAGTTTTGGAGATAATGTTTTTAAGAAATTCAGGCCTCTAAATTCAAAATCCCTAAACCTCCAGCTTGTTAAAAAATTTTGAAAACTATTTCAACCATAAATTTTGATATTCTAGAAAATGATTGATTTATCTTATTTATGCCCAGAAATGAATAATTTTTCATGTCGATGCCGATAATATTTTTATAAAAATAACAAATGTATGACAAAATAGGAGGCAACTATTAGAAAGGACATAGCTGGGTACCGCTAATATTTGTAGTTTTTGTATACATTAATTACTGACAATCAAAATTATTGCAAAACAACGAACTAAGTAATAATTACAAAGGTTAAAATAAGTGATTTATTTTTTACTATTTTAATATTAATGTAAATATAGTTACCAATAGAATGGACACGAACGGCTAACGCAAAAATCAGTGTATTAAAGACCCCCATTTTCGTGAGCTGCTGAAAACTGACTAACGGAAAAATTTGTGGTCAAAATCTCTTTTATGAATATATGCATATTGCATAGGTATTACTCTCTCTCTCTCTCTCTCTCTCTCTCTCTCTCTCTCTCTCCCTCTCAGTCATTATTCGAAATGAATACAGTATTTTTGAGATGGATTTTAGAGGAAGAGTTTATTTTTTTACGAATTTGCGTTTTAGGAAATATTAAGCAGAGAATGATGTTTAATTATACTTTAAAATTACTATCAATTTTAAAGTTACTAAATTTATTTGCAATGTTTACGAAGAACCTAAAAGGGTAATAAAAATTCGGCATTTGGAATTCCACACGGTTAAAAATTTTAAGGTCGGGAATGTTTTACACAATCCAGAAAGTTGTTCATTGAACTTGCATAAACATGAAGGCTAACTTGTTCGGCATAACGGATATCCATAAATTATTTTAAATATCACGATAAAATAATAAATAATTTAAACACTGTCGTAAAAGCAATCAAGAAATACATTTTCTCAATACTTACATAAATATAATGCTACATTTTGTGGACCGTATAAAATAGAAGAACAATGCAAATTGCAACACGTAGATGCGTCCATCTGAGAGGATAGTTGTGAATTATCCTTTTTTTCTCAACGCGCGTGCTATATCATGACTCAGAAGGTCTAAAAGCTTAAAAAATTGGCGAGAGCTGTATAGATCCAAATTTACTTCAATCGAATTCCTTCCATAAAAAGGGATGTAAAAAAGTCATTTCTTTTCTTGAAAATAACAGAAAGACTACAAAATTTTATTGAGAACATTCTTTTTCCCATTAATTTCACATTTATTTTCATAAGTTAAAAAAGGTGGTGTTGCGGGTTTCAATGGTTTGCAAAACTACGAATTTTGCCGAAGTTTAATGAACAATCGGTTACCTTCTTCATGCCTTACCCGAGAAGGCATTAAATCTATTGTCGAAGAACTCTACGGGAAGTGTTTTCTTACTAAACCTGACACTTTTAGTAAGTTTAGTTCTTCTCAAGCTAAGCTGGTCAAATCTTTAAATTTGTTGAAACGTTGCATGGACAACATCGACCCAAAATTGTTTTAAAAAATAATACTTGAAGGGCTAAACAGGTGCGATCAGTCTCCATGATGTGGCGCTCTCGTTAATCACAGGCAACGTAGAAACTATATATTAGAGCAACAAAATTTTAAGCATGAGTCTCAGGTTAGCCTTGGTAAAGTGAACTCTAATACACAAGAAACAATACAAACATATTAACTAGGGTGTTCCTTATTTCTAATCATATGAAATTGCAAACTTTGACCCCTGAAACAGGCCTTTTTTAATGATAAAATATAAATAGTAATGCGCACATGACAAAATTTCAAAAACAAACATGCATTTTTTCATTTTTAGCGAGATTTATTCGATATTTCTAAGTAAAGCAATCCTATCAGTGTGAATAAGCTAGTGATGTATGAATATTACGATTTTATCTTTACTGGCTGGATAATCATCATCATCATCTGATCTTTTCTTCACGGGCTAAATCATGATCCTTTGATCTTTTCTTCACTGGCTAGAGAGTGCTATTATCATCATTCGATCCTACCTTCCCTGGCTCTACCACTATCATTATTTGATCTGGTCTTTACGGGGTAAATCATTATCATAATTATTCAAGGATGTGTTTACTGGATAAATCATCATCATATTCTTCATCATCATCATCGGCATTGTGAGTCTCTTCCCTATATGCGGCGCATACTCAGGTAGCGGATATGTGAATGCTCGCTGGATATAGAGGGTCGGGTGGAAATAGATAAATGACCTTGAATTTGACCTGGAGCTTAACCTTTCAAGTCATGTCAAAGTAAAATTTGTGTTTTTAAATGGAAACTTCTTTGTTCACATCGGTAATCCAAAAAATGGGAAATCTTTCCTTTCATTATGTACTCAGGTCATAGATCAGCTGTAACTTTGCAGGTCTGCTGAACGCTATTCAAACTGAAGCAAGGCCCGTCCTGTGTTAACTGTACGGCTTTGTATTTCCTCAGGTCAAGATAAATCTCGAAATAACTTGTAGCAAGGGATACAATTGTGTCCGTCAATTTGCCACTGGTCTTGACCTTTAAAGTAATTTTAAGGACAAATTTGTATTTTTAACGTTTAACGTTACCCAAGTATAATGACGCGGACGTAGTACGATCTGTTCCCTTTGGGGTGCTAATAAGGCGAGGGGACTCATATAAATCCAGCACCCCAGTTGTGAGAAGTGCGGACGCTTTTCGGTGTGATATGAGAACATTTTTCATCAACCTTCGTAACAAAAAACTCATAATCATGCGATCTTAACTATACTGTGACTGCAAAGATCAACTGCAAAACCTGACGTGCTACTTAATTTTTGTGATTGAATTCGTTTTCAGTTCAAAAAAGTCTATCATATTTACCCAATGTAATTTGTGGAACTAACAAAACCTCAAATTAAGAGGCCTGTCTTACATTAAAGTACCCAGTAACTCCGTTATACAATACCACTTTTCTAAGTCTATTAAAAATGAACAGTCGCTCTATGTGTGCTAAATTTAATTTATATTTGAGCATCTTTTCTCGTTTAGAAATTTTTTTAAACTTTCTTCACACAGAAAAACTGGCAGTTCAGTAATGTTGCAACTCACCTAAATGTTAGCACCCTTCAAAACTGAGACGTTAACACGGAGAATTCAGGTTAAGGGCTTCTTTTTAATTCTTTAATATTTTATTGATAACGCAGTGTGTAGAATCAGAAAATGACATATGTAAAAAGTCTCTATGAGAAGTTCTTCTTCGGCTTCCTTCGAAACAATTTACCTTTTCGGGTTCCTTTTCTACTTTTAAACCAAAAATCGATTCTCATGAAAAACACGTTTTTCTGCAAACAAATTTGTACCTTTCGTAATAAGGATCACCATGGTATTTACCACGTCATAGAATAGTACACCCTTGGGCAGAAATCTCTTTCCAGACTTTAAACATAATTCTAAATAGCTGCAAAAATTGAGAAAGCTGAATGCATAGGACATGAACAAAGAAGAAATAATTATATAACTATACTTTATTTAGATATTTATTGGCATTAGTGGCATATTTTTCCTATTTATTGTACAAATATAATTTTTCTTTTAAAGTTAAAATAGAACATATATTTGACGATGGTACTTGGCCATTAGATGCAGTATTAATTCAGTATTCTGTTCTTTTGTATCACTATACCTAATTTCTTAGCTAGTCCAACCGTCAATACTTCGACTTTGCCGGATTTTGTATTTTTCACAGTTACCTTTCCTTCGGCATTATATATTGGTTTAAAATTACCTTCTATGTAGCTTCCAAGGATGATGTCTCCCCTTTTAAATACAGCGAAAGGAACTTTAATTTTGGTTAGGCGACCGTTCCGTGCAATTAAGGCGTGAGCACCAGGATACTGTTCTGGTGTAGTTAGATGTACCACAACACCCTCTTCTACTGGCCGACCTGAGCAAACTAATACATTGAAACATTTTTAATGCAAATAAATCTCTTATTAATATTTCAAATCAATATGTAAATCAAGTTGAATAATATAGCAAAATCGCGACAAAGTTTCTGCCGTAAAAAAATTATCGTGAACCCAGTGGACACGGAGCAACCCAAGGATGACCACCTTCTACATTTTCCCCGCAACTGTCTTTGCATTTTTTACATACGAAGGGATGCTTTTCAAGCCAATAACCAGTGAAAGCTTTTCACCTCGAAGTCGTAACTCCCTTATAAGGTCTTCTTATCAGCCTTTCTTTTCATTCAACTTAGCTATGATATATTGTTTATGGATGCAGAGCGCTATCATCATTGGGTCGCTTCATGTTTTTAAGAAACATCATAGTTTCGCCAGGCTTTTGTTATGACTTCATCATGCCCTGTGACTACTTATCACAGGATAGCCACTGACACCGAAAAATAGAAATTAGCTTATATTTTAAGAACTCTGAAAAAGCCGGAAAATAGAAGGAAAATTTTCATGAAACCGGGAATTTTGCATATTTTTGTACATTTTCAATCAATATCTCGCTCTTCCGACAAAATTTATTTGGAAAGTGCTCAGTGATAAAACCACCTCCGTAAAAATATCTGACATAATTTTATATTTATGATTTTAAAGGTAATGCTTCATTCAAAAACGAATTTTCCTTTTCTACTATAAATTTAGGACTATAAAGTTATTTCATTTAGCAAAATAATCACGTGAGTAACTTGCAATTCAATTCCATCAATCAGTCATTAGGCTTCTTCCTCCGTTCTTTTTTTTTAGAATCCAATAAGAAAATCCAATTACTTGTGGTCACAAGAGAATTCTTTTTAATTAAAAAGTCTACTATTACATTTTTATCTCATTTGGTCAAAAATTCAAAAATTCTTTTAAACCCTCATCTTTTTAAATTTAAAATAAATCCTTCAGTATAAGAGTCGTGTTTTATTCAAAAAAGTATATTTTTGGTTCAGAATGAATCTATTTTAGTTCTAAAATTCTACTATCTTGTTGATATTTTTTTATTATTATAAACAAAACCACTTTTTTAAAAGTTATATTTTTGCCTCGAGGATTCGATTGTTTTAATCAACAAATCCCTTATTTCAAAGAAATATTAAAAATTTATCTTTGAGTAGAAAAATAGTATTTTTCGGTTAAAAATCAATTCTTTTTATTTCAAAATACTACTATTATATTTTTAATTTTAAATAAATCGTTTTGAGTTAGATTTTGTACTATTTCATCACAGATATTTTATTTATTTCGTTAAAGATGCTACTATTTCTTAAAAAAATCATTTTTTTGTATTTATAATGAAATTAACCTTTTGACGATTTCTTCATGAATGGCCTTTGTTCTTTGCGGAATCAAGTATAATTGTTTTGCCAGAAACTGCTTTCTGTCGTATTCTTTAAATTTCTAATATTAGAAAATTTAGTAATAGAATTTTTTTTTAATTATTAGTAATACAATTTTGATAGACAAAAAAAATTATAATATTTTTCATGAAAGGGCTCTATAGTTGATTCCACAAAAGATGTTAATCCTTTTCATTATAAAATCATCAAAATTTCTATTTGCTGATAAAACTCGTTTAAATAATTGATAAGCAGCAGCTATTCTTGAACAAAATATAACGGCACATTATAATATTTAATTTTTCACACAAATATTTGAATACTCGACTAAAATATTTAATCTTTAAAAAAAAAATTTTAACACTGAAGTTCAAGTTTTAATAAAGTGGTTGAATTTTTTAACACAAACTAACAAGACAAAATACAAAAAAAATCAACAGGAATATTAATTTTCAAAAAAGCAAAACCGAATTTTCAATAAAATGTACTTCAAATTTTAATCAGACAGATGAATTTACAACTAAAATTATCGATTATAGACCAAGCAATTTTTTAATTTAATTTTAATTTTTTATTTAAAAAATTATTTATAGAAATCAACTTTCAACCAAAAAAATATTTATAGAAAGTAATTATCAACAAAAAAGAATATTTATAGAAATTAATTCTCAACCAACAAAATATTTACTAAAATTCTTTTTAAGGCAGTTCAACTTTCAA
>JAAAKG020141070.1:0-11951 GCA_010014905.2 Druon quercuslanigerum
TGTTCTCTTCTTATCCTTTGAGTCGCTACGCCTATTCTGCTTAATTGTTTTATTGAAGGTCAGCTAGCCCATCACTAGGTCTTCGTATTATGGTACCATCTAACTGCAATCCAAAATCAGATATTACATGTCTTCGGTAGAGGTAACAAGTTACGCTTCGCAAATTATAACTCGAAATTTTTACTGTACCTCATGTTTATCATATTAAATATATTGCCGTTTGTCTATCTCATCTCACAAATCTTTATTGTGTTTAACCTGCTTCTGTCTGCATATAATTTTAATCAGGCTCGTAGAACACCGCGTCAAAGTAGGCTCGGTGCACAAAACAACGACCCTGATTACATTTTTCTTTTTGCTTCGCCCTTCACTCTTCTTCTCGAGAGGAATGGACAGCAACATTTTTATTTGTGAGGACAAAAGAGAGTCAATTGATTGACAGGCGGAGGCTCCCGATAATGCAGACTTGCGAACACGCCCACTCAGTACACTGTGTGTAAAGCGTATTTATTTCCAAAGCCAGACGTGGTATTTCAATGGTCACGTTGTCGAAGTTGCTTTCAGCGTTTCCGCATTGAAGTTGCGATTGGCAAACCAACACTCTGCAAGTAACTTTAAGCTGTTAGCTATACTGAACGCAAGTCATGTATTCCCTTTTTTTAGTGCACTCATTGTAGAGAGGAGATGAGATCCTTGAAGAATGAATCGACACATCGTATCGGATAATTAAATCTCTTATCTTTCTTCAATATTAATTTAATGAATCTTTAGAATTTTTTTCATTCTAAGGGCTTCTTAATTATAATTTGAACAGTAATTGTAACCAGAGTATAAAAAGTGAAATATGATATATATTTTTAAGAGGTAGCGTGGCTCAGTTAGTAGCGTGCTTGGGAAAATTTTCCAGTATACGGAAATCGTATTCATGTTCTCGTAGGTTCGAACTCCGTTAAGGGATAACGGATAATTTGTTATATTATGTTGTGTGCAAGAAGTGCACTTGAATTGCATTTCTAGAAAGTTATCAGTTTTGAATCTTAAGTGCATTTTTTTGATCACGTGGTATTGGATAGACAATTTTTAGTTGTATTTTGTATGACATTCTAATTCAGTATTCTAAATAGTTTGCAGATCAGAAAATCGATCAGTCTATTTTTAATAAATATTTTTTCTTTTCCAATCTATGATATAAAGCTTCACCTCTCGTACTTTTTTTCCAAGATCAAATCGTTTTCTTTTACGATTTAGTTGCGAAAAAAGTGTCACAATCGAAGGGTGCGATAAGTGACGTACAAACGATTCTATACGACGCGATGTTGAAGCCTTTTGACTTTTCTCCTAAGAAAACGACTTTCTCGTTTGTTCAAACCGTCAAAGTGACGCGCAGAAACGTCGACATCGGTGAGCACTAAAAGAAAAGAAAAGAAAAGGATTACAAGAAGCAAAACGCAAAAAGGGAGTGTCCCTATATTCCTCTACTTTTTTCTTTTTCTTTCTGCATTTTCCCTCTTCTTCTATCTTTTCTTTTCTTTTTCGTTCCTTCTTTATATCTTTTCATCTTTTCTTTTACGTTCTGTACCTTTTAGAGCACTAGAAATCATTTAATTCCCACGTGGATCTCATTTAAAAACCCTCTACTTTATTCTTTTCTACCTGTACATCTACATTGTTACAGCCTTAATATAACTTTATACCCACGGACGATAAATAGCCCGTATGGAGAATTATGAAAGCGTGCTTTTCTTATTCTCAGAGCTACCCGTGCAAAAATTTATTCATGGTCCCAACTGTGCCCAGCCTTGGCAAAACTAGGCCCTGGCCTGGCGATCTAGCCTGGGCCAAGCTCGAATGAAACACCAAATCTGGCCAGGGGCCGGTTTAATTGCCAGGCTAGATCACCCAGCATGACTCAGGCTTGGCCCCAGTTTATTTTTAATTATTTGCCATTCTTTTATTTTCCTACTTAAAACTCAAAATCAAGAAAAATTATTTTTTTATTTGTGTTTATTAACTTACAGAGGTTTCGAATGAACAAAGATTTTATTAAAAATTAATTAATCTTGAGCAAAAGTGCTGTAAACCTGGGAATGAGTATAAGTGAAGATACCGTAGGTTTTTTCTGATACGTATGCTACAGCCGGTCATGTATTGAAAGGAAGTTTCAGCTCTAGTAAATAGTTTGAACGCAACTTACGGCGTTGTCAAAAATTCTGAAAAGGGATTCTTGCTCGAAACCTAATAAAAAGTGCCGAGATAAACGAGCTGCAGTAAATTTGAGGATAGAAGTCACGTGCAATCTTAATGTAAAAATATTATTTTTAATTGATATAAGTACTGTACATTAGTTTTACGTCCTTCAGGATTAGATGATAAAAATAATCGCGATCCTTTTTCATTCCAAACCCATGAGTAGAGAGACATAAAGATGTGTCACTGATACCACAAAAGTATTTGATGCCATGCAAATAATTTTGCTTATCTTGGAAAGTATTATTTAAAATTTAGTTTAGTGTTATATGGAGCGATTTTCTGGATTTAAGTTGTCATTTCACTTATTAGAGAAGTTTTATTGTCATGAGACGTAATTAAGATTTGGATTGCCAGATACGAGAGTACTTCGACCGAATCGTGCCTTATCAGCGGAGAAGAATCTTCTTTCACCAACGCAAATTTCGGCGTTAAAGTAGCGAACTCTGTCATAATCATATCTGCTGAGTTCCCACCAGGAAATTTCGGCCGCATTTTCACCAGAAGCTTACCCGAAATTTATCTTTATTACGTTTCACTTCTCAAACAACGCGTCATAAGAAAAGCAACAACTATTTGCATTTTGACTACAATTAGTCTGCTGCGATAAAAAATGTTCTTGGTATTAATTTTACAAGGCTTTTGGAATGTTATTTTTGTTCTTTTAGACTTAGAAGATGATGAAAATGTTGAGAAGATACTTGGACAAAAATAGGTTAGAGTTAAATGAGGATAAGCCAAAGGTTATGGTGTTCAGAAAAGAAGGGGGGAGAGATAAGAGAGGGGAGTGGAAGGGGAAACGAAAAGGGGTATAGGGTGTGAAAGAGTTTGTGTGCCCGGGCTTCCTGTTTCGGAGGAATGGGGGAGTGGATGGTCATATAAAAGAGAGAGTGAGAAGGGCAAATGTGGTGATGAGGCAAGTGTGGGGCGATGAAAGGAGTTGTTTGCAGATGATCTTGTAAGGAGAATGAAATTATTTGATTCGCTAGTGATGAGTGTCTTATTTTACGGAGTGGAGGTGTGGGGGTGGAAGGTAAGTGAGGAGGTAAATTGGATGCAGAAAAGGTATGTAAAGTGAACACTGGGGTTAACAAGGAATACGCCGAACTATATTGTCAGGACGGAGACAGGAAGAACGAGTTTAGGGATTATAACGGAGAGCCGATCGTGTAAACATGAGGAAAAAATTTTAAGAAGAGGGGGAGTGGTTAGGGAATGTTGGTGGAAGAAGGAGAACAGACGTAGGAGTTGGAGGATGGAGGTGGAAAGGGAAAGGTATTTTAGAAAGAATAGATTGCAGATGGATGAAGTAAGAAGGATGCATGAGGAAGAAAGGAGGGTGTATGAGTTGGTTAAAGGAAACAGCATGGAGAGAGAGAGAAGGAAGCAGATGAGGAGAGAATAAGAGAATCAAGGTTTAATAGGAACTATGTGTGGATTATGCCAAGGGAGAGAGGGCAATATTTGCGTGAGAAAAGAGATCAAAGAAGTCAGGAACTTATAGCGTTTCTGGCTTTCTGGAGAGAAGAGGGTGTGGGAATTGTGCGGAAAGGGGGTTGCAAAAGTGGAACACTGTTTGGAGGAGTGTGAAGATGAGGAAAGGAGTGGGATAAGCATGGGGGTGTTGTTGCGTGAAAAGGGCGACAAAAGGGCAGTGGCATGGGTGAAGGGGGGAGGAAGAGGAATGGAGAAGGAAAGATTGTATATAGAAGAGGAAGTAGATTTAGGAAAATTGTATATATTGCAAATAGTAGATAAGGATTAGGGATTAGCTGCAGAGGCAGAGGCTGGAAAGGCGAGGCAAAGCGAGAAAATAGCGTCATGCGTGCGAGGCGATGCGAAGCGAGGAAGGCAAGGTCGGCTTAGAGATAATCTGCGGAAGGATGTTAGTTTTTAAGAGGTAATTGTAAGGAAATTCTGTAAAAATGGAAGTGTAAGCAAGTCAATTTTTTTAAGGCCAGAAGACTGAAAAACAAACGTTTATCTATTTAGATCGAAAAAATCAGTACCGGTAAATTGGATCGGGAAATGGCAATGCATTTTTTTTATCTGCAAATAGCTACATATATCTAAGTAAACAATTGTAGTCGCAACTATTTCTTTTTTAAACTATGCTTCGGTTTTTTCTGTAATTGTTTAAAAACATTAATTAAATTTTGTTGATTATTTTATAAGTTAACCCTTAGTAGTACGGTGTGGCATATATGCTCCACCTTGTAAAATAAAAAAAAACTTCATTTGCTCCTAATTCTTTGTAACTGAATATCTAATAGTAATTTGAACCGCTAATTCTGAACCAAAAGTAAAAATTTCAGAACTTTTAAAAACTTCACTAATTGGCTTTCAACTCGGTAATCGCCCGAGTTTTATAAAAATCAAATCATTTTTTTACCTTAGGGTCCGTCTTTTTGAATCCGCCATTTTAAATTTTCGAATTTACATTTCGGGTTCGAAATCAGCGACCCCAAAAACCCCCAAAGGACTGAAAAATCAGTAATTAATTAAAAATATTTAATTATTATACTTCAAAGTATCGCAATCTTCGTACCGATGATATTGTTTTTCAGGAAAATAATTGATGTCGCTGGAAAAAATTAAAAATATATAAAAATAGTTTTTTGGCTGAATTTTTTTTCATATCGCCTCTCAGAATATTTTTTATAAATAGACGATTTTCGTAAATCATAATGGCTAAAAGCATTAAACAATAATCTATAATCCAAATAATTTAAAAATTTAAAGTGCTTCATTTATAAGCATCAGTAATCTACCTGAAAAACATTTTAATTCTAAAATTTGATCATTGCAACGCGATTAATTTTTCAAATAAAAATGCTTATAATGAAAAAATAAAATTTGAGCAATTTTTATTTAAATTTTTCAGCATTTGAAATTTTTGGGTTAAGTTTGTTCCTCTGATTTTCCAAAATGAATTATTTTATATTTAAATACTCAGGATTGGACCATTTTAAACTGAAAGCTTAATAACTGAACAATTTTCAATATTTCAACTTAAATCTGTCGATTTCGAAATTTTTAATTGTAAGATTAAGCAGGTTAAGATTTCAGTATATGTATTGAAAACCTGAAGTGCTTAAAGTCGAATAATTCTAGCTGTTAAATTTAAGCCTTGAAAAATTATAAAACTCCAAGTGAAAAGCCACAATATTTCGGAAAATTTGCAACCATTCATTATTAACCTATGAAATTAAAAATGTTCCAAAATTAAATGTGTTCAAAGTCCTATTTTTTAAAAGAAGTAGCCCTCAATTAAAAATAATATCTTGAATATTTCACATTTATAATTGTTGATTATACAATTTTAAACGCTTGAAGTTGGGAAGTATTTGATTTGAAGCATTTTGAATTGATACAAATATATAATTTTAAATACACTGGAACCGCGATTATATCTTCTATCACTTATATCCTCTCGCGCTTATATCCCTGCATAAAAGAGCAGCGCAGCCATTTCCCCTTCGCTGAGCAGCATTAGTGGGATCCCCTTCCGGGAGGATTTAGGTGAATGTTTACGTTCTCGGACGGTCGTTAATTGTGTCGTCTGCTTCAATCAGTTACAAAAATGTCGCAGGCCATTTGCTTCAGTTGCTTTCAGTCACTCAGTGATTTACCTTGTGGGCATTACGAAAATGTTTATTGAAAACAAGTGGAAGCATTTATCTTTCCAAGAAAAAAATAAGCTTTTAGACGAAGTGAAATGAGGTGCTTCCAAACAGAATTTTATTTTTAGTATTAAATGTCGATCTTTGAACTTTATAATGTATAAAAGTAAAAAGTTCGAAACTTGCAGTTTATTTACATTTAATTTAAACTTGTTTAATTTGAAAGTTTACTACCTTTCATTTTATACGCGTTTGCGAATCGAGAAGAAACTGGCAAATGCCAGGAATTCTTTTTCGATTAAAACGACCACCCTGATGTACGTACACGCAAATTTAAAAATCAGCACTTTTATCAAGTTTGATTTTCGAGCACAAACATTCCCACGCTCATTGTGACATTATAAAGTCAACATAGAAAAAATGCAAAAACAAAATATTCTTAAGGCGAAACTCCAACAGAAATGATTCAGACGGCCCTGATTGTTTATGGTGCGCCGAGTCCCGAGATTGTACGAAGGAGATAAACGGTACCCCCGAAACAGATTCTATAGCGGGACTGTAGTGTAGAATTAGGCCTCATTAACTTCAAAGGTTATCCACTTGAAATTTTGTACCATTGAACCTTCCAATTTCAAACTTTTTGTTATTGTTTAACATTAAATTTTTTAATTCTTTTTTAAATACCTTGAATTATAAATTATTTAGCCTCGAAAACTGCAATGATCAAATTTAAATAACTCTAAAAAATGGTTAAAATCCCGGAAAATGATAAAGAATTTTTTTTTCACATTTTAGTGATCACCCTGTAAAATGTCGACTTTATTCGTGAAACACATGATGGAACATTTGTTTGATAATTACAACAGGCACCTCGCCCACGATTCAAAGACTTATGTAAGAGATGCACTTGTAAAAGCTGCAAATGACACTAGCGTGTCGGAAGCATTTAGGGCCGATCTGCCAGCCTACATTGGTCTTTATAGTTGAACTAATCATCCAACTAGGATAATTAGGCTCGTTTATACCGCGACCGAATTGCTCAGCAACGCACACGATCAATAGCCCCTTAATTAACCCGTTCAACCATCGACTGCCTCTCAATTTTCATTCTATTTCGAAACTAAAATTTCCCCAAAGAAAATGTCCGAACAAAATCACGATTTTCCCTGCTGAAATAGTTTCATAGGATTTTATAACATAAAAATTGATAATTTTGTTTTCATTTTCCATATTTGCAATTTTAGGAATTTCCTTTAAATTTCTATCAAACGCTTTTAATAGAAATCTGATCACATTTAATAATCATTTTTATCGGAAGAGTCCCACGGTTTCCTGCTAAAAAAGCCATCAATTTCTATCAGATCTTGGGATAGATTTCTATTTGTTTCTATCAAAGCGAAGTAGGCCAGTCTCGCAGTAATTTCTATACATTATTAGTATACTTTTTTGATAAAAATTTAATCCAATCCTATAAAATATGCTATTCCAAATTCCTGTCCATTTTAATATGCTTCTTTATATAAATCCAATCCAATCATATCAAATATTTTATCCAACATTTTTATCATTAATTTAATACAAGTCCAGATTTGACAAGATTTGATAGAATTTCAGTGAGAAAGTAATGACAGGAAAGTAAAAGAATTCTCAAAGGGTGGATTGGATATAAGTTTACAAAATTTTGAAAGATCGGATTTGATTCATGTTCTACGTGAATAAGATGATAGAGGTTTAATGAACATCAGTTGATGGAAAATTATAAGATTTCCCAATGGATGGATATTGTTCAAATTTTCCAAAATCTTGTACGATAGAATTTAATACGTGTTTTGTCTGGATAAGATTTGATAGATATTGAGTAAGAATCTATTGATATAAAAGTATTAGATTTCTCGATTGATAAAATTTAATAGAAATTTCCGAAATTTTAGAAGATAGTAGATAATGATACAAATTGTCTGTGGTTAAGAGTCGATTGAGGTTTAATAAAAATCATGTTGGGATAAGATTTGATAGAGAAGTATAAAAGTATAATATTTACCTATAAATGGAATTTGATAGAAATTCCCACAATTCCGAAAACTAAGCTTTTATATCATTCTAGTGTCGATAATATTTGATAGAATTTTTAATGAGAAAGTGTTAATAGAAAAGTATATGATTTCTCGACTGGTAGAATTGGATAGAAATATCCTAGGAATATCCTAGACATTTAGGGAAAAATTCATTAAAATTCATCAAGATGTGTGATTTAAATAAAATTTTATAAATCCAAAAGACTTCACAAATAAAATTATATCAGAAGATCTGATAAAAATCCCATCTAATTCAATCAAACCAATTTAACCAAACAAAATTTATCAGCATATTAAATTGACATTTCGATTAATTTTTACACATCTATAGATCCTATACTTTTTTATTATCGTATTTTCAGTAAAATATTATCAGTACAAAACTCGCATCAAAGTCTATGTTTCGGAGTCATAGATATTTCTATAAAATTCTATCTGTTTAGAAATCGTATACTTCTTGATCAACAGTTTCTCATTGAAACTCTTTGACATCTTATATTTGGGAAAAATTTGATCTAATCCTATGCTTCAGAATGTCGGATCTTTTTAGCAAACTATATCCTTTATGTAATCGTTTACTTTACTATTAAAATGTTGTCATTGAAATTCTATCAAGCATTATCGACACATGCCGTGTATCAAATGCTTTGTTTCAGAATGCCTAAAATTTCTATCAAAGTCTATTTGTACATAAATAAAACTTATATTTTTCTACCAACAGCATCTGATTAAAACTATTTATAATTTTAACGACACCAATTTTGTATCGAATCCTATATTCCAGAACCTGGGATATTTCTATCGAATTCTGTCTGTTAATAAATCTTATTCCGTTTTATCAGCAGATCAGACCAATTTTCGGAATTTCTATCAAATTCTATCCATCGGGAAATATTACACTTTTCAATCAACAGTTTCTCATTGAAACTCTGGCAAATCTGACCCTTATTCTTATTCTTTTCTGTCAAATTGTTTAAGAGTTAATAGAGTTTGAATGACAATATCTTGGTAGAAAAATATAAGATTTCTCACCGAGGAACATTTCAGAGAAATTTTACAGATTGTGTAAAGTAGGATTTGATACATGTCTGGTGCGGAGGAGATTTAAGTTTTGATAAAAAGCTGTTAATAGAAAAATCATACGATTTTACAAAGGATAGATTGTGATCCACATTTTCTAGATATGGAGACCTCGGATTTAATAGATTTTCAATGGGAAAATCTTAATTGAAAAGTATATAAGCTTTTTTGCCTGATAGGGTTAGATAAAAACTTTCTATATTCTGGAACGTAGGTTTTGATACCACTAAGATATCATAGAAATATGGGATGTTATATGTATAGGAATTATTGGGATACTGGCTCATTTTGCTTTAATTTAAATCAATAGCAATTCTATCCAAGCGTTTAATTTAAATTGATGGCCTTTTTAGCGGCCCACTGTTGCACACTTCCGATAAAGATGATTTTTCCTTTTGATAGTTAAAAATGTATTCACGTCGTTACAAATTTTTGAAGCCATGAGTTTGACGAATCGAAGGAAACATTGAAAGCAGATAAATTCCTTAAAAATGATAATCTGTGAGATAAAGCTCATGATTAATCTTACGTACTACACATAAAGTGCTTTAAACCCAGTCACTTCAACATATTATTCATTTCCTACTAGTATCCAACTCATACTGGTTTACCAGTACTTTTAATGAGTTTTAAGAAGATATAATGTTATCAATTTTTTCTATGAAGATTATGAAAAAACTGATGCCCAAATTTTGCTAAACATTTGGAAGAATGTATTTTTAAAGTTTTACCATTGGCGACTTCTTTTTACTTTTAAAGAGTTGTGAAATTTCGCAGAAGCGTGCCTTATTTTAATCTTATTTTTGTAAAAAATAGAAAATTTTATATTGAATTTCCAATTCATTATTCTCTATTTATTTTTGTGTTCTTCATTCTTCTAAAGGTTACAAAAAACTCCGTTTCCAAGTTCCACTATTCGTATAAAAAAGTGCCGCAATTCGTATCGAACTTTCGGTACCAGTAACCGCGCACAGCTTTTTTAAAATACAAAGAGAAAATAATATTATACCTCGCAACAAATTTCTTATCTTTCAATTGCGTGATAAGTAAATTTGTTCTATATAAATTGTACGTGGGGCATTCCATTTCACATAAGCCCTATGCTCAAAACAAATGTGTTTCAATTTTTTTCAAACTCCGGTATAATGTAGTACTATAGGATAAAGTTTGTATCTAACGGATTTGAAAAGAAATTTGACAAGCTTTAAGAATCTTTTAAGAGGGACTTATATTGTGAATTCAGACTCCTCGATTTTTGCAATTTTATAATTTTTTTAATTAACATTTCAGAATCTCGTGAAATGGCCATTATGTCTATTCAGGGTTATAAACTATAAATTCAAAAAAATTTTTAAAGATGCATTTCATCAAAAGCTGAGGATACGTATTTTGGGATGTTTGGGATTTAAATTTTGAATTCCAAGACAACATGGAAAAGTCATATAGTTTTGAGAAATGGTCACCATCTTCATAAAGATGGCAAAATTTACATTCGAATCCGTTATTTGAAAACTTTATTTGGTTTCGTTTTGATGCAATAACGTATCATTGAATAATGGTCTGCACACCAAAGTGTACCAACTAATACCCCCCCCCCCCAATAACTCGGTCACCATGCAACATGGTTGCTTGGGATTTTGTGCCCACACATGAGTCATACAGTACTAGAATTTATCGTAGTTTGAAGAAAATCAAAATACATGTTTTAGGCAGTGCGCTTACATGGAATGGAATGCCCCACATATAATTCCATAACCTTGAAGTAGTTTAATGACACCACTGTGGAAGAAGCAGAGTTATGAAGCACAAGGAGTTTAGAATAACGAATCAGAGATCGGTCAATATAATATTATACGAGCCGTTATTTCAAACATTTTTAAGATTATTCGTTAGTTACACACTTATGTAAACTATTCATGAATAGGTTTACTTTTTTTTCATGAAAATGAGGATCGTGATAGGTGTGTTGTGTTGCATCTTATTGGCTTTCCCGAATCCTCATGGTAAATATAATATCTAAAATTTATAGTGTTTTGTGATTTATGTATATTTATTTCCTTTTATCAAATCATTCTAATTAGTTGTACTAATCTCGCAAAAGTAAACTTTTAAAATAAGGTTTGTTTAAATGTAGCCTTAAACATACTGAAGTGTAATACATGGAACCATACACAGAATTTTGAGTTTGACCATTGTTTACTTAAGAAAAAACGGACTTTCAGGCCTCTGACTCACCACACTATTCACACTATTTTACATTTTTTTTAGCGATGACACTATATGTTCTGAGAATTGTCCACTAATGCCACTATTCCTTTACTTTCCCTTGAAAATCAATAGCTGATTAAGGGACGCGCATTAATTACATAATGTTTTTTTCCGAAATCTGAAACCACGCACACCCTTTCGTTAGGGTCCGCAAATTTTGACCCTATCCCCACTATCTTACGTAATTTTTGCCGAAATAATTTTCTTCGTGAATTTATCTAGGGGTTATTAAAAATACGTTTAAATTATACATTAGGGTGGGCGAATAAATCTTACTGTTTATAATGGATTGAAAAATTAGTACAACTTTCAACAGAGCAGTTGAATTTTTAGGAAGAAAGATGAAATCCCAACAAAAAATAGTATATTACATCATACATCATTTTTTAAACTAAAATGTTCCATTTTTAACAAAATTAGAGTAGTTAGTTCAGTTTTGATTTAAAATAATTTATTTTCAATGAAAAAAGGAGTTTTCTACAAAACAGTTTAGTTTTGTACCATATACATCAAACTCTCGCTTTTAGTTACCCCGTTCTCGGCCTTCCTAGAACTGCTGGCTCACACAGTTTCTCAGGGGAGTAGGGCGAGAGCGGTTGTGACATTATATATATAAATATTACATATACATATACATATATATATATATATATATATA
>JAAAKG020141071.1:0-11951 GCA_010014905.2 Druon quercuslanigerum
ATAGTAGTATACCCACTAATTTATAGACTTTTACTACCATCCCTCCTCGAACTACAGGGGGTGAAATTTGCATCCCCCGGGCAAAGCGGGTATCTTCAAATGGTCATAACTTCCTTTCTACAAATGAGAATTGAATTTTATATGAGTCATTCCCTAATGGCTTTTAATGCTATTTCATTGTATAAAATCTATTGTTTTTAATTTCCTAATTTTTATTAAGAACAAGTCCCCGGTAGTGTTGGCCATCCTGTCCGAGCGCGTGAGGAAGGGTTTCGCTCGGATATCTTCGCATAACTACATAACTATATTCAGTCCCAAAATGCCAAACAACAATTTTTTCGGAAAAAAGTCAAGCTTCCGTTTAAAAATACTTTTAAAAAATAAAAACAGCTAGAAGAGTATAAAATGTTAAATAAAAATTTTAAATGGCAATCTGTTTAAAAAAATTAAAAAAATTAAAAACAATGGATTACGCAATTATAGAAAGGAAGTTATGACCATTTGAAAATACCCGCTTTGCTCGGGGGATTTCAAATTTCACCCCCTGTAGTTTGAGGAGGGATGGTAGTAAAAGTCTACATATTGGCGGGTATACTACTGTCATATAGGAAAACAAACTATAAAAATTTTAAAGCAATCGGAAGTCATAACTTTTAAAGTTGGAGCAGTTCAGGAATGCCCCATATGGATTATATGTTGAATTTGAAAATATTAGTTTTAATATCTTTTAATATTTAATTGTTTGATGTAAATCGTTTTAAATTTGAATACCTTAAGATTAAAAAATGAGTGATTTCGAACTTCGCTCGTAACAGAAGTACTTTTTAATAAGGATTCTAAAAATAAGTCAATAAAATTATCTAGTTTAAAATTTTTCCTTCGGCTTCGTGAAATATATTCACTTTAATCTAACTTAGAAAATTATTTAATGAATTAAAAATTAGTGACAAAACATTTTATTGCAAGGAGAACAACCTTACGTTGAAGAGAAATTTATGAGATATCAAAATGACGTATATACTAATAACACGGAAAAAACAGAAGATAAACTTTACATCGATTTCCGATGAAAGATTCGCTGCAACAGAAATTACCTTCACAGGATAAACTTTAACGAAATATCGGTTAAACTTTCTTTTGTTTTTCCATTACAATACATATGTTTTGAAAAACGCGAAGTTATCTGAATAAAACTTTATCCCTCTAAAAAATTTCCTGCAACAAATTTTATCATTACTTTATTCTGTGAAATGTTCACATTGGCATCGCAGAAAAAGTTTCAAGATAAAAAACATGAATAGTGAGCTAAACGTAGAAGTTTTAATGTAGACAGAATGAACAAGAATATGTTTAACGTATCCTATTTTTTTGCCAGTCACGGTGAATTTTTCCAGCATAGTCTGAAAGCAGTTTTTTCATTCTTCTCATTTCCTACAAAATTTAGGCACCGTACTTAAATTTATGAACAGTTTGGAAGTTCGCAATTAAAATAAATAAATTGCAGTAATGGTACATACTATGAATTATCTTCACGCGCCGAGAAGACATAGTGAACCACAATTTTTTTTAATCAGGCAATTTCAATGCTCAGGGAAGTCAGATTTAGAACAAAAATCTTGTAAAAGTGAGGGATTTTCAATAACTTTGAATAATTGTCAAAAAAATAAATATGACATTTTTTGCATTTTAATTTGAAAGTGTTCATTCTGTGTATAAAAGTTTGTAGGTTAAAAATGTTTCAAGTTTAAAATTCTGGTCCTTGGATATTCATGGCCAGGTAACACTTAAGGATTTAGTAAAATTAAGTTTTTCGTTAATCCTGATATAATATTCGTATCAATAATCTATTTTTCTGGTATTTATATTTCTTTTTTTTCATTGCAGACTACTGACGTTTATCTTTTAAGTTATTAATTCTATTATTTGTGGGGAAATTTAAAAATATTGCTAAAAATTCGTCGTTTTTGGTTTAAAATTCAACTATCTTGCAAACATATCTCCTTGTAGTTTGCAAATTATCTGTTTTCGTATAAATTTTATCTTGAGAAACATGCAAACAGTTTGGTTACAAATTCAACTGTTTTGTTAAATATTCCTCTTTTTGGGTTAAAAATTCACGTATCTTCTTAGAAAACTTAATTCTTATGTAAAAATCATATTTTGAGGTTAAAAAGTGAAACTGAAATCTTTTCTGCATGAAAATTTAACAATATTTTTGGAAATTTTCTTTTTGTTAAGAATTCAAGTTTTGGTATGAAAAAGTGAATAGAAATCTTTTTGGCATAAGTTTTTTTTCATTGTCTTTTATATTTAAGAATTCATCTGTTTTAGGAAAAATTATTTTTTAAATTAAACTTCAACCTTTTGGTTAAAAATTCAACATTTTTGTGATGGTTTCATCCTTTTAGGTTGAAAATTTAACTGCTTTGTGAAAAACATCTTTTTGGGTTGAGAATTCAAGTATCTCTTTGAAAAAAATTTCTAATGATTTAAAACTCATATTTTGATGTTTAAACAACAAAATAAAATCTTTCTTTGATAAAATTATAAATATTTTTTTGAAGAATTGTTCTTGAATAAATAAACAACAGCTTGATTGAAAACTAATCCTCTTTGCTTGAGGATTAAACCATCTTCTTTAAAAAATTCGGTTGAAAATCTTTATCAATAAAACTTTTCTGTATTGAAGATTCATAAAATATTTTTAGTGGAAAATGTATACGTACTAATGAAAATTTAACTATTTTTATTGAAAAGTAATCTCTTTTGATGTGCATATACATTTTCCGGTTAAAATTTCAGCTTTTGTACAGAAAATTCCTCTTTTGGCTTAAAGGTTGAACAATTTAGGATAACTTTCTCTTCTTTCATGATTTCAAAATTCAAAGTTGTGGAAAATCCGCATAATTGTTTTAAAAATCCTGTTTTCATTTTTATTCTAAGGATCTCGCACAGAATACATGGTGAAATGTCTTTCGTTGGATTTGGTTAAAATGTGGTTATATTGTAAGTTATAAGGGCCCAATGAAATATCCATTAAAAAATTTAAAAAAAATGGACATTTTTAACGCTATACGGCGCCAAGCGCTCAAAATCAGATTATAAGATGTATCCGTATAGCATTGAAAGCAAAAATGACGATAAAATCAGTATCACGCATTAAAATGTGGTAAACATTACGTTCGTCTCACGAAGAGCGCATCTTGCAATGGCCGAACGCTAAGTGCTCAATATTTTAAATTAACTGCGACACTCACTGTTTCGGGGCAGCAACGGCGATAAAATAAGTTCGGCATCAACTGCGGTAATTCCAATCATAAGAATCGCCCTCTTTTCGCAACTACAGAGCGCTAAGCGCTCAATATTTTTGCTTATCTGCAACATTACAAATTTAAGGGCAGCAACAGTGCTTGAATAAGGTCAGTATCAAGTGCGGTAATGCCAGTCACATAAATCGACTGCTTCTCGCAACGTTCGAACGTAAAGCGCTCAATATTTGAAAATAACTGCTGCACTCACTGTTTCCGGACAGCATCGGTTATAAAATGAGTTTTTAATCATGTACAATTGTCTCAATTATATACATCGACCTATTCTCGCAACGCTCGAACGCTAAGCGCAAATTTTTTGAACCAACTGCAATACTCACACTTTCAGGGCAGCAATGGTTTCGAAATAAGGTCATAATCATGTGCGATTGTCTTAATCATATATATCGTCCTCTTCTCGCAATGGCGGAGCGCGAAGCTTGCAAGGTTTTAACATAACTGATACATTTACTGATTTCACTGGAGAAAGGATCCGCAGTGAGCTCAGTTTGATTGGAGGTAATGCCAATTATATAAATCCCCCGCTTGTCACAACTTCAGAATGCGAAGTGCTCAGCATTTGGAATTAAGTTCAACACTCACAGTTTCAGGGCAGTAAAACGCTTCTAAAATAAGATAATTATCAAGTGCGTTTGTGCTAATCATATATACCGTCCACTTCTCGCAACAGCCACACTTGATCTTCACCTTATTTTACTAACGATGCTGCCCTGAAACAGTGAGTGTCGTAGTTAATTTCAAATATTGAGCGCTGTGCGCTCAAACATTGCGAGACGTGGGCAATATATATGATTCGAGCAATCGAACTTGATACTGATCTTATTATTAACCTTTTTATTAACCTTTTTCTGTCATGTAGCAGTAAGTGTACTGACCTTATCCATGCACCGTTACTACCCTTAAATTGGGAAGCAAATGAATGTGATGAATATGAATGTGAAGAAAACGATGAAAAAGAATTGATAAGTATATTAGCAATACCTAAACATAATGAAAGCAACAAAAAAAGTCTGTTAAAAATTTTTTCAACATTTGTAAACCCCTGGAAGTTACCCAACTGCGAAAACCAATTTCTATTGATTATTCATTACTGACCTTAAGTGATACTGTGTAAAAAGTAATAGCAAAATTTTAAAGAAATTTGACTTATATTTGCCGCATGTTATATGGCCTTAGTTAATATGAAGTTCAATACAAAAATTTCATAAACATTCATAATGTTATTTAACTAAACTTAATAGCTAAAAATGAGAATTAAGCTTAAACCTTTATAATACATGAGTAATTTTGCCAAAAATTGCCAAAAAAAGTTAGGTTATGGAAGCATCCTGAAGTTATCTGAATAAAACTTCGCACAAAAATTAGAGAAATATAATTTGTAGTTTTAAAATCAATGTAAGACATTTTCCCATAGTTTTTATTTAGAGAAACATATTCTGAAGTAAAATAATATTTGTTGTTGTTATTTTAATCAATTTTAACAATTATTTATAACATTCAAATAATTTATATACTTGTTCTCTATTTCTTTAAAATCATTCTGAAAAGTTATTAGAACTAAAAATACACTGATTTGGTAGAGTTTCGGTTAAAGGTAAGTTTTAAACTGCCTGTTACATGCTCACAACTGCATCAAGACAGGTGCCTCGCGAAGGCCTCGAACATACTGCGCAGCTCGAAAGTTGGGACAGTGCTGTAGATCTACTTGCGTCAGATAGGTAATAGCTGCAAAGTTACTGTAATTTTTAAATTACACTACCCTTTTTATGTTAAGGAAAGTTTTCTTATATTTAATACTTCGGTTTCAATAAGCCACAGTTGCAATAAAGATATAAATATTCAGAAGAAAATGGATTTTCTTATTGACTATTTTTTGCAAGAATCTTTCCTGGACAACTTTCGTCAGTCTTGAAAAAATTCTCTTCAAGAAAACAAGGAAAAATCTTGGTTCCAAATAAATATTTTGCCCAATTACACGTTAAATATTTAAAAGTGGAAACTTTTTAAACAAATGCCCATCTTTTTGATTTTTATCGCAAAAAGTGTCATGGAAACTTTGTAAAATGTTTTTAGAAGAAAATTGTGCAAAACTGTCAAAATGTAAAAAAATTAATTAAAACAAAACTTCAATCTTTTCCATGTACGCTAAAAACAATGGAGCAGTGCAAAATATTCTAGAAAAAACTTTTGTGTCTAAAAACGCAGTGCGGATGAAGATGGATTTTTATTGCTCAATAGGTTATTCCCAACAGAAAAGTTATTAGTAATGAAAATTTAGTATCTCCTGATACTAACGGATTAGAAAAATTATGAACCTCAAGATGACAGCGAAAGTGATTCTAATGAATCCGAAGAATTAGAAAAAAATATATTCTAGGTTATATCTAGAACTTATTATTCTAACATTTCTATTATTGCGAATTATTGATATGTAAGATTGAAAAAATACATTTGTTTTGATTTATAAAAAAATGCAGTTGCTAATATTATATAAATCCTGTAAAATTTGCGCTTTTATTGAAAAAATACGAATTTTCGTTATCTTTTCATGTCTTTAATCAACGTAATATTTGTCTAAAATTTTTACATTACATTTATTTCTCTGATTAGAATTTACAATTTCCCTTTTTGAGAAATTTAGAATTTGTTGTCATATTTTATAATCAGAATCTTTAAAAATATCAAATGGACAATCTTTATTCACTTAAAAAAAAAAATCAAATTTTTTTACATTTTTCATCTGCCTTTTTGAGTTTTGAATTTTTTGTATTAAATTGATTATCAGTGACCCTCATACTACCTAAACAATAGTTTTGGTGGAAATCCAATTAAATTTAGACTTTTGAACAACTTTTTCTCATTTCTGGCCCACTGTGCACTGTTTGAGACAGACGTAATGTTTACCACATTTTAACGCGTGATACTGATTTTGTCATTTTTGCTTTCAATGCTATACGGATACATCTTATGCTCTAATTTTGAGCGCTTTGCGCCATATAGCGTTAAAACTGTCTTTTATAGATATTTCATTGGTTCCTGATAATCTGTAAAATCTTAACCAAATCCACCAAAAGACATTTTCCCACGTATTATTTGCGTGGTAATTTGTATCTGAAATTTTTTTTATTTTATTCATAAAAGATTCTTGCTTAAAATGTTATAGGTTTAAAATTCTGATCTTTGAATATTAATGTTCATGAAAAATGTAAGAATCAGAGAATTTTGAATATGAAGTTCTCACCCTGAAAATCACCTATTATCTTAAATAAACAACCTCATTTTTCAAGTTTCAAGTCCCATATCTTATTATTTTTGTAAACAATAAATTACGCGCAGTAAGAGGAAGTAGGGTTAGAAATACTTTGCTGCGGCGGTGGGGGGTCTTGAGAGGGGGTCTCCTGTAATGCGTTACTCAAGCTTTCAGACCTAGTGTTCTTGTCCACATTCTATTTACATCTAAAGTTTAAAGCCAATGGATAGACCAGTCTTTACAATAATTGAGAATGCCCACCCTCTACTGATAGAACCTGTCTTATTATTGAGTTTCATTAGACACTTAATATTCTATAGAAAATTTTCTCTTCCTCGCGAAAATCGAAAGTAAACTGTGGATGGCCTTTCATAGAAGGAAAGAAATACAACTCCTAGCTCTACTATTACCAGATCCTGTAGTTGAAAGCACTAGCCATAAATCAGAGCGCCAAAGCAGACGAGGAAGCAGAAGCAGATGTATACTGGCTGTATAATACTACCACTAAAAGAGTGAAAGAGGGAAACTGCAGAAGAAGATGGAAAACGAGAAACAGGAAATGTTACAAAGAGGTATAGTGGAAGAGGAAAAGCAGTGGCAGAATGTGGGGAAGAGAGGGTGTTGCAGAGATTGGACGATACACCATAAAGTGGTCTACGATGAGACCCTGCTCTTGCCCGACTGCTTCGGTGCCCAGAATTAATTAAAATGCATATAAAATGACCCAAAAGAGTAGCACTCGACCCCACTTGTTTCCGAAATTGAACTCAAGTTAATTCCTACCTTGGACCTTTTGCTGCCTCGTCGGCTTTTGGTATAAGCGATAACCAGAGAGTAATCTCACAAGTCATAATTCATGGAAATCTGTATTCTTGGATCAGACATATTAACTTTTTAAATTTGTATACTTCTAGGTTCCCAATATTTTTTTATCCTTTCTATCAAGTTTATGGTTCAAAAAATCGCAATTTCGATACTTCATTGTTTTCGGCTATCTGCAATGCTTATTGGCCACATAGTATTCCGCTGAATTCAAGTGTCGGGAACCTTGTTTTTATTTACTTGTGTGATTAAAATGCCAGATTGTGCGATTTGACATCATATTTACTTGGATGCTATATTATTTATAAACATATAACACAACAAATTAATACAATTTATAAAAAATAATAATTTAAATTAGTTACGTACAAAATTTCCTCAAGGGATATTGGAAAGTGCTCTCAGTAATTTAAACGAAATATAAATGAATAAAATGTGATTTCGTGTTTTAGTTTACATACATAAGAGCTTATTTATAATTTATTTCAATTAATAGAGGTAGAAGTAACTTTAAATTGGGTAAACTGATGATAACATTATAAATAAAAAATTATATCATTAGTACTTTTTTTTTAAACTGAAAGTTGAAACTTTCGAGAATTCGAGATACTCATCGAGTCCTCATCTAATAAATACACCTAAATAAGTATAATTAATTAAAAAATTTGCTACCGATTGAAAAAAGCCTTCAACTCGAGCGATAGATCAATTTGCTTTAAAAAATGAACAGCACATTTTTTTACATTATGTAATTGTTCAAACAATCAATTATTCTTTACTAAAAAATTTCTTAAAATCTAGCCAGAAAGGTCAACTTTTTTCTCAAACCGGTATCCTATGATACTTATTACGCCTTACCCTCTAGATAAAAAAAAGTTTTTTTGTACTACTCTATTGTGCTTGTATCTCAGTTCGCATCGAAAACAGAATCCGTTGATTTGCTCAGCAATGCTTTCAAGAAACAATTTTAAAACCAACAGGCATAAAAACCGAATTTTCTCAGGTGTTTAAAAAAATACTGGTAAAAATACTGATTAAATATACTGGTCAGGACGAGTAAAAATAAATTTTTTTACATTAGAGGAGTCTCAAAAATTATAAATTTAAACACAGAAAATTATTAAAATGTTGAGCTTTGTATTTGAAATTAAATTTTCCATAATAATAAAGTTTTTTAAATTCAATTTTACCAACACAAAATGCTCAAACAATTAAAAAAAAGACAGTCGAAATTGTATGAGAATAAACTTTTTTGTAGAATTTAGGGAATATTACAACGTAATATAGCCATATTTTTTATTTTCCTGCACAAGTTACAATTTTAACTCTACGAAAAAAGTGTCTTCAGAGTTTAATTTATACATTTTAAGAGGTTAATTTATACACATGTACTAAGAAATTAAAATTAAAATTAACTAACAAATACATAATTGTCCTTTAGTTATAGGCCGTAAAACCCTTGTTATTCTAAAATAAACAAACATTTTAAACGGAAAGAACAGCGTTTAAAATAAGTAAAAAGAAGAGAACTTTTGTATTTTTATTTTGCAGTTCGGTTACGGTAAAAAGTAAACGGCTAAATTTACCGAATTTTATAAGTAGGAATAACATCTACACTATATAGAATGACAAAAAAATGTAACCTATAAATCAAGATACGTAATAGTAAATAATAATACATAATGTATTGAAGGTGTAGTAAATAATGATAATTAAAACAAATATGTGTGAATATAATTATGCCAAAATAATTAAAACACTCATAATTATTATGAAACTAAATAATAAATGTATTATTTAATTATTAGAAAGATTTTTTAATTTAATAATGAATGAATTCATTACGTTTTTCGTTATTATTGTCCATAAATAATATCATTAATATAATTATAATAAGGTAAATTACAAAATGAGTAAATATTTACTTTCGAAACCTGTAAAAACATGAACCTAAATTAAAAGACTTTTTAAATGTATGACATAAAGTAATTATTTTTATGATTTTTTAAAAGTATATTTCATTAATTATATGAACATGAAAATAAAAATATAATGTTTAACAGCCATTTAATCTGTTTTAATACTCACGTGTAGTTGGTTTTCTTTTTGCCTGTAACGTTTCAGGCTTTCAGAAGAATAGTTGAGTATGCTTCTGAATGCCTAAATAAACCAAGCACTTGGACATCAGGAATAGATTTCGTTCCAAATTCTTCTGAACACCGGCAGTAGAAAGAAAGCCCTTTTCTCTAAATGCCTCTGACATACACCCATATGTTATGTTTCTGAAATTAAAAATTTCTGAACAAAACGCGCGTGCTTTATGGTTGTACAAAATTAAAACAATATTGAGCCACCACTGACAAAACTGTTTGACTGGAACAACAAAAATTGTATAGGCTCAAGAAAATAATTCTGTTGCTCTTCTTACAATAAAACTATTTTCTTGGTACAACACAAATTTTTGTTGAGAAATTATGTTGGCAAAAAAACTGTTTTGTTAGTGTAAACAAATTTTTCTGTTGAGGCCATGAAATTCGTTTGTCACCCCAATATGATATTTACTTGATTGAACAAAATTTTTTTGTTCACCTTACATAATACTTTTGTACGGTGTACCAAATTATTTTTGTGTCTCAAATAAATTGTTTTGCTGTATAAACAAAATGGTTTTGTCGGCATTGCTAAATAGTTCTTAGGTAATCTATACTAAGTTTAATTTCAGAGCGACTTATTATTTCAATAAATGTAATTAAATAAAAGAAGGCAATTTAACTAATTATATTCAGTGATCGAAACAAGGCATTCAGAAATAAAAGTCAGTTTAAATTACAATGTACTAAATTAGTCAATTACTTCGCTTCAAAACAGTTGTTTACTACTGATTCAAGTTTTAAGAGGGCAAAAATCATCTATCAGCAAGTCGTAGTTGATGTCTCTGCGTTAAAGTCTCATAAAAATTTACCCGCAAAGTAGTCGCTTCGTATCGCATGCACTATGATGTTTATTCAAAACACTTTGATTATTTATTTAAACAGCACTGATCCAGATGACGGAACACGCGACTTCACCGGTATTATCCGCCATGATGGATACGAACTTACTCACGTGAATACGTGGTCACACTGGACCAGTGCGCATGCGTGGTTTTATATTTCGTTGGCCTAACTAAATAGTTTTGTTGACTCCACAAAAATTTGTGCAGTACAACAAAATAATATCCAACAAAATAATTTTGTGTTAAGAACCAAATATTTTGTTTGGCCAACAAAAAAGTGTTGTGCTAACAACCAAACGTTTGCTCTGACAACAAAAACTGCTCAACAAAATGGTTTTGTTGCGATGACTAAAATTTTTTTCTTAGTAAATAAAAATTAATTTATAAAAAAATGTGTAAGTTAGGTTGTAAATTAAGTAAATTCCACAATCAGTGGGGAAATGGTATCCACGTTACCAAATGGACAGCAATTGTCATTACGGAAGTGACGCACGTAAACACTTATTTGGTTGTTCAAAGTACAGATAGCGGACAGCAACAAACCAGAATAGAATGCAAGCGATTTCTCGAATATTCTTTTCTTCCGAACAATATTGATCGAATCTCGATGCGTACATTTAAAGCCTGAAATTTTCATTATTGTTCGAAAGTTTGCCTTTTAAGATGGAAGAGAAGCAAGTAATATGGCGCGCATAATGTATGTCTATCGATAAGTGTAAACAAGAATGGCGTTCGTGAACTTTGTGAATACGAGGCGTTCCTTCGCCAAAGGAAGTGCGTAGTTTCGAAACTTCGTTTCAATTTGTTAAGAATCACAAATTCCATCAAGGCTAACTATCGAACATTTCTGTGACTAGACCAAATCCACAAATTCTTGTTTTGGCTAGTGTGGTGCATCTACTACTTTTACAACTTTGAAAATACCATCTCTGCAATTTCGTGTGGTGAAAATCGTTCAGCTGACTTGCGCTCAGAGCAGCTTGAAGTGCAGGAGGTAAATCAACCCGAGGGATAGCCGCCAAGGTCACAATCCCTGGAGAAAGCTGCAGAAAGTCATCGTTTCGCATATTGTCGTGATCTGCAAGGTTTGGGTCAAAGAGGACTTCGCCTATAACTTCGCCCATAACTATGCCTCCAAAAACTAAAAAAGAAAGACTAGTTACGCAACGCGAGTCATTAACAGACAAACTAATATTTTTAAGGATTTTTTGAATAAAGTCGCAAAAAAGAATTCCAATGAAGAAATCGCGTTACCCGCTTTAGAAAAAACAGAGCTTCATTGTCGGATAGATCACATAACTCAGGCATTCACAGAATTTGAGGAATGCCAGGGTAAGTTGGATGAACCGACCGACGAAGAAGAAAGCAATACTGCTCATCGTGAACGTTTCGAATCTGCGTATTTTGAAATATTAGCTAAAGCTCGCGTTTTGTTGTCTCGGGGAATTCAAATTAATCAAGATCAAGACGCGCGGAGTAACAATGTACTCAACCATAACCTCAACGCGCTCCCTGTTCAGGGTGTCAAACTACCGACTATAGAGTTGCCAAAGTT
>JAAAKG020141072.1:0-11951 GCA_010014905.2 Druon quercuslanigerum
TACAAAAGAAATGGAGATAAAAGCGACTGCAATAATTACAGAGGGATCAGCTTATTAAGTACCGTAAGTAAAATATAGTCAAAGATACTTATTCGTAGGGTAATTAAAATAACAGAAAAAAAGATTTGGGAAGTCTAAAGTGGGTTTATGCCAGAAAGGTCATGTACAGATCAAATATTTAGCTGGAGGCAAGTCACAGAAAAGAGTTTGAAAGTGGGAAAAAAAGTTTTTTGTACATTTGTTGACCTAGAAAAAGCTTTCGACACGGTAGATAGAAGCAAACTTTGGGAAGTCATGACAGAGTATGGTGTAAATGGATGGATTCTACAAGCTATAAAAGCGATATATATGGGTGGCGAAGCGAGTGTAAGGGTAAATGGAAAATTGAGTGACTGGTTCGATATTATACAAGGCGTTAGACAAGGATGCGTTCTGTCATGGCAGAATCTATCGAAGATTTGCAAAGAATGTTGAATAAATTAAATACAAGCATGAAGAGCATGGTCCTAAATCTTAACGTAAATAAAACAAAAACTATGGTTTTCAACGGAAAGAGTAAGAAAACAATATTCAACATTATATTGAATGATGATAGAATTGAAAAAGTTGATAAATTCGTATACCTTGGTAGCTTATATACTTGGGACTGTAAGATAGATGAGGAGTTAGATAGACGCATAAACGCAGGTAAGAAGGTTATTGGTAGAGCAGGCCCCCTTATAAAGAGTAAAAATATATCAAATAAAGCTAAAATGGCAATACATAATTCCATATTTGTACCAACCGTACTATACAGCAGCGAGACATGGACATATCAAGAAAAAGATAAGAGTAAAATTAACGCGATCGACATGAGATTCCTGCGCAAAATATGCGGGAAAACTCTGATGGACAAAGTAAATAACGAAAAAATTCTTAAGGAATGTGGTGCGGAAGAACCGCTAGTTGATACATGGGAAAGAAATCGGTTAAGGTGGTTCGGGCATGTTGAGAGAATGAAGGATGGACGACTTAAGAAACAGGTATATCAAGGTAAAGTAAATGGCAGCGTGCCTAGAGGCAGACCGCGGAAGGAATGGTTAAAATGTGTGAATAAGATCCTAGTTGGAAGAGACTTAAGAAGCCATAGAAACACAAGAGCCTGCATAAAAAAATGCATGGACGTTAAAGAAGCGAGAGAAGTATGCCGAGACAGAAAAGTATAGCGGAAAATAGTTAAAAATAAGAGTGTCAGTAGAGTGAATGACGCCTGAAACAAAGACTTTGGATACTAATGGATCCAAGTAGGGAACCTCACATGACGACTTTGTGAAGATCTTCACTTGGGGTGATTGCTGGGGAGATTAATCAGCAACCTGGGTCGGAGCAGTGTTGCGGAGTGAACGTGTTATTTAACTAAACACTGCCTATTTTAAAAGTCTGAAGAAGATAGTCGATGTACGATCGAAACTTTGTCATCTTGATCATAGCGTGAAACCTGACAGTCGATTTTAAATGAATATGTGGACCACTGATCAACAGCAAGACATTTTTTTCATTACATCATCTATTATTATCAATCCTGGTCAAAGCTAGAACATCCTAAAAAACATACTTTTAATTAAACTAAATCTTTCTATTCTGGAATGTGACTTTATGAATACATCAGAAATAGCCTACCTGGTGGACATCAAAGCCTAAACACTGCCACCATTACAAACACCCAAAGAAGATCGTCTATATATGATCGAAACCTTGTTATTTTCATCATACTGTGGATCTCACAGTTAATTTAAATTAATAAATGGGTCACTGATCAACATCAATCTATTTCTTTTATTACATCATCTACTATTATCAATCCTGATCAACATTAGAACACCTGAAAGAATTCATACTTTTGATTAAACCAAATCTATCTATTTTACCAGGTGACTCTATAAATACATAAAAAACGGCCTACATGGCGGACATCAACAGGTAAACATTGCCGCCATCGTAAAAATCTAAAGCAGATCGTGGGTGTACGATCGGAACGTTGTTATTTTAATCATACTTTGAAACATAGCAGTATGTATTTAATAAAATAAAGCAGAAAATCTAGTACAGTGATATAGTGTTTAGCGGCCATCCATATATCACGTAAACATTTAGTTTGACAGGAAGAGGTGCTGGAGGTAAATAGGGGGATTCAACGAACAAAAATTATCTACGACAAGTGATAAAGTGACTAGGGGCCATCTACGTATCACGTGAAAATTTTAGTTGAGATTTTTTGAGGGGGACAGGAGGTAAATAAGGGGAGAGAGCAACAAATAAAAATTGGCTACGTGGTCTATGGAGAGCCCACTTTTATATATAACGAAACATATTGTAGGGAACTTCTTTTTTTCTAAAACAAGTATCATCAACTATTATCTGCTTTACTTAAAAATGATGGTGACCGCGAGTACTCTATGCCTCGCTTTTTCTGCTTTTCTTAATTCTGTTGGTAAATATATAAAAATATAACTTTATCTTTATTACTTAGTTACACCAGGAAACAAGTTTGATTTTTTTCAGACACAATTTTTAAATTAAATTATATCATTATTAATATTACTGAATGTGTTTGAAGCATGGGGTGGCTATTGTAAATACTTTGTTTAGTTTTTTAAATAATTTCTTTTCTTTCATTCACCAGTTTTCTTAAATGCCAAAAAATTAATTATGTGAACTTGAGCCAAATTATTTTATATTTTTGAACTTGCAGAGAACGCGATGATATATCACAAATAAGTCCGTATTTCAGTAAATTGTGCAGAATTCTTGAGGAAATAATCATGAATCCTAAATTTTTAAGGTGAAATATTCTAAGGCATTCTTATAATTCCCTAAATAAAACCATAGCATTTAAAGTTTTTAATTTTACTGGATTCAAGGTGACCGTTCGAATCGAACAAAAAATTTCCGCTTTTTTCCCCGGGTCGCAAAAATTTTTCCGAGTCAATAAAATTTCAATACTTGAACTCTATTCTTAACCCTTTTTTCATTAAAAGCAATAAAAAATAAACAAAAAGTTGAAGCATTTAAAGTGAAACTCTTGAATTTTAACCTTTTATAATTTAAGTTTAAAAGTTTTTTAATTCGAAATTTTTTTTTGAAATACTCAATCGGAATTCTTAACATTCATACATTATAGAGTTTAAAAATATAGATAAAGTTTCAAAAATCTACGTAAAAATTTTAATTAATGAACTGCAAAAATTTTCCAAATTATATTTATAAGTTAGTTTAAGCTAGAAACATTAAAAATTAACAAATTTAAATTGTATTTAAGTTGAAAGTTCTTAGAAGGCAAATAATTTTAATGTTAAATAGTTTAAGCATCCTCAAAAAGCTTTAAGGTCTTGTTTCGAAATACTGAGAAGTTTCGAAGTTTAAAATTTTTTTAAACTAAATTTTTTTAATTTGCCCAAAGCTTATAAATAACTTTTAAAACCAATTAAATTTGTTCTACAACTTCTAGACAATCCTGTAAACTAAAAAAAATTCCTTCAAATTGGGATTTATAAACAACAATAAAGAAGCTTTTTAAGCATTGTGAATAGCTCTAAAAGATGATAAGAATTTTCTCAATATACCTTGGAAAATCGAAAATGGTGATTCATTTTGAAGAATTATTTTAGCAGAATATTTAAAAAGATTTTAAGAGATTTCAAAAATGGTCAGAAAATACTCTAGAAGACTTTAAGGATTTTCTAAAAAATTTGCAGTTTTTAAAAAAATTTAGAGAAAATTCTATTTATTTTAAAATATTCTTAGAAGCTTTGAAAATATTCTCACACAATTCGTTTAAATTACTTGAATTTATTTCAAGTTTTACGTTAATTGCCAATATTTTTAAAACATCGAAATATTTCTAAGAATTAATCTAATTCTTTCTACAAATAAAAAGTCTTTAATTATTATTACAACACGAAAATGCAACAATTTCGCTTAAAAATTAATCATTTTTTAATAGAACAATTGAAATTGTAACTTTAAAAGTTTTATAGCATTTTAAAATTTTAATAATTCAAAGCTTTCTATTTTAAACACTTAAATTTCAAATTGCTTACTCTTAAATATTTGGCTTCAATTTACTTGGATCACTACGTCCAATATTGCAAAATATTAGATAATTATTATTTTTCCTAATTAAAAAATGCAAACAATATTATAAATATAAAGGTTAATTTTATATTATTTAAATGAATTAAATGATAAATGAATGAACAATTTTTTCTGTGAAATATTTTAAACAGGTTGAAGTTGAACTTTAACGAAGCAGTTGAATTTTAATACCAAAAAATAAATTTTTGCAAAATTAGATGTGCTTTTAACGACGTAACTGAATTTGGAACTAAAAAAATGAATTCTCAACGATCCTAATTTTAATTTAAAAACCGTTGTATTTATTACAAAAGACAAATTTGGAACAAAGTAGTTGAATTTCCAACAAAACAAGGTTTTTCATGTGGTTGAAAAATAAGTTTTTTTATTGTACATTTAATTTTTGATTTCAAGCATTTTATCTTTTATGGTCGAAAATTTTGGCTTAACAGAATTTTTTTCGATGACAATTTTACTAATTCATTTTTTCCATGAATAATGCTTTTTAGTCTAAAATTCCACTTTTTAGTTTTAAATCCCTTCAATTTGTTGTAATTTTTCTTTAAATTTGAAAATACACTTCTTTATAAAAATAACATATTAAAGTATCATACATCTTTCTGGTTTTTGACAGAAATTTCCTCAGGTATGCCGCCCAAAACAAGGGACTTTCTGGCAAATTTTGGGAAGAAGAACGTACAACCGGATCATCAAGGTAAGACTAATATAAATAAAAAAATGATAACAGAAGCGTCAATTGCTAAGCAGTCTTTATATTAACAGTTTTAAACTGTTGATACTTTATGAAACTAGGAAATATTCTACACGCATGGTACCTTGTTTGGAATTCTTTGAAGAAAAATGTTCGAAAAACTATTCTGTTAAATAAAAAATCTGCTTGCTGCGCTCGCAAGTTTAAGCGCGCCCAGGACGCAGAACTGTTGCTTCTTACGCTTCGCGCTCGATTATATATTTATCTCTTACTTAGCGCTCCACATTTGCACAAAGGCTTTCTAAAATTAAATTTGAAAGCATTGTAAATAGCACAGACATTGATTGTTAATTCTCTTC
The DNA here is from genome assembly GCA_010014905.2 of Druon quercuslanigerum. Lineage (NCBI taxonomy): Eukaryota > Metazoa > Arthropoda > Insecta > Hymenoptera > Cynipidae > Druon > Druon quercuslanigerum. Next base: position 5,185 of record JAAAKG020141072.1, read on the forward strand.
TGTCAAAGCTCTTTCGGATTTTAGAAAACTTATTCTCATATCTACTCTGATCTCGGTTCTTACTTTTGATAACTAGTCGATCTTGGTTCTGGGGAAATCTTAGCAGAGTCGGATGATCCGACTATGGTATTCGAGGGCTTATCTACGGTGGTATACCAGATATCAACGGAAATTTTAATGGATGTTTTGGTTAACGGGACAATAAAGAGAGCAAGATTTGGTATCTGTATCCCGGACTTCTCAACCTCAAAATGCAATTAAGCCTGGTTTTGTGAAAGTTCATTAAGATTTTGAAAATCTAAAATGACCTATTGAAATTCCTTGCTGCGTTGAAAAATATTTTTAAATCTGGCAAAGTCTATGCAGCATTTTGCTAATTATAAAAACATAGCTAAACAAAACTTATTTAATAATCTTTGAGCCTCATGTGTCACCTCTTAAAATATTTCTGCAATATTTTTAAATTGTCTAAATAATTTTCGAATATTTCGTGTGGAGCTTGAAATGAATAATTAAATATAAATATCACTATCTCAGAAGGACAAGCTCGCATCCTATAACCTATGAGATCACGAAAAAGATATTGTATATATGCTCTAATGGAACACGAGAATATTCATTAGATACAGTCATAAAACAATTCCTTGTTAACGCTTTAATGATTTTTCCCTGATTTACAACAATTTTTATCTTTTATACACTTATCTTTTCCTTGTAGGTTATTTCTAATTCAATTGTTGGATATTTGGCACTACCGTGGCAGCACTTTAGGTGATGGTTCTTTTCCTAAAAATAGGTTCCGAAAAACCCCTTAAAAAAATGTATTATATTTATCGCATCAGACCTTTGTCTCGCTAATGAATAAAGGTATAAGGTTGAGACCTCATACGATCATAGATCGATTGCGCGCGCCATTAACTAATAAGTGGAGATAGCGTGGGAACAATGCTTTTAATATGTTGATTGTCATTGAAGAAAGAATTTTAATTAAAAAAGTGTCATTAAAAACGGACGCTACCCATAGCGGATTCTCCAAGATAAAATACAATCTTTCGTCCAATAAACTATCTAAATTTATTAAAACTCGGATAGTAAGACGTAATTTTTTTTTAATTTAGTTTTCTTTTTAATTATTATATGCAAGACTGTAATGACTTTTCACTCCAGGATTATGTGAAGACCTCGTTCTCCATGTTTGCATTTAGTGTGGGGATTTACAATAAATAAAAGAAAATTGTAAACAGATTTATTGTAACGACTTTGCACTTTATCTCACGATAAATAAACCTCTTTGTGCCTGTTGGCGCTAACAATTGCAATTTGTATGGGCATTTCACTTTAATTTTTTATAAGAATAGGACAAGAAAATAATTCGTGACTCGTTGTGCAAGGAAAATTTTCATTTTTTTGTTTAATAGTGAAGGAGAATACCATTTGCTCATTTTTAATAATTGAGTAATTATCTTCAAAATATACAATTAATCCAAACTGCACTGGAAACGAAGTAGGAAATGATATCGGAAACGACGCCGGAAATGCCAACGTAACCGATGTCAGAAACAAAATCAGAATTTGGGATTGAATCCGACGTCGTTTTCAGAGTCGTTTCTAACGTCGCTTTTGACTATGGTTCTGTCGTGAATTTTTTTTATATGTTCTTATAACTATGATGATTGTAGCAGAACATTTCTTTGAATGAAAGAAATGTGAAATGATAGAAAGAAATATATTTTAAAATCAAACAAATATTTTATAGGCTTAAAAATCTATTTGCGAACATCCATTTCATCAACATTTAAAACAAAAATTGATCCCATTAATTAAAAATATATTCCTTTTGCCTTAACACTGTTCGAGTATTATAAAGAAATTCGTACTTTAATTTTAATACATATTTACATTAATGAAAAACTTCAGTTTTTTAAAATTAATTATTATTATCATTGTTATTATTATTCATATTTAATTTAAACAACAATTGATTTGTTTAAATTAAATATGTGTAATAACAACAATGTTAATATATCATTTAATATAATATATTTAATTTTATATTTAATATAATTTAAGTTAAAAAAACCGCAGTTGTTCATTTATGTAAATATGTATTGAAATTGAAGTACGAACTACTTTATTATACTCGCGCATTCTATAGGTTAAAGAAATATATATTTTAATGAGTAGCATATTTTTTTGCTTCAAATATTAAAAAGTTTTATGTAGGGAAATATTTTTTTGAGTCCATAAAATATATGCTTGGTTTCTGTTAACTTACATTTCTTTCATTCAGAGTAATATTGCGCTAAACCATCATAGATATAAAAACACACAAAAAAAATTTACACTGAAACCGTAATCGAAAACGACGAACGGAATCAACGCCAAAAGCGATGCCGGAAACGATGTTAGAAACGACGCCGGAAACGACGTTGGCTCCGATTCCAAATTCCGATTTTGTTTCCAAAGTCGTTTCCGATGTTAGATTTTTCGAAAGGGTAAAAGAAGCAATCATCTTTCCATCGGGTGAATCCACAAGCCACGCTTTCTTTTGTTTTTCTTTTACAATAATTTAAAATTTCAGTAGAAAATTCTCCTTTAATATTAAGGTTTACTAATTTTTTTGTATAGCTAATCTTTAAGTTTAATGTAAACTATTTTGGGCTAGTTTCAATTCCCTATCGGTATCGGAATAAATGCATTTTGTTAACTGCAATTTATAGGAAAGGACAATGTGAACTCAAATTAAACGAATCTCTCGATGAAAATAAGTATCATTGAGATAAGTTTAAAATGCAACAGAACTATTACCGAAAATTAATACAAGCTGTTGCATTTGTAAGATCCATTGACAAAATCAGTTATACATTTAACCTTCTACAAAATATCCCCAAAGGCTTCCCTTTGCATTTTAGTTGTTAAGTTACGATGGAGGAGAAAATCCTGTCTACAATATGTCCTTGAAACCTGATAGTATCTTTTTACTATCCTTTGCTTTTTAATTGAACAATTCAATAGCTAGCAAAAAGAAAACTACTGTTTATAAAATAAAAAAGTACATTCTTAATCAGCGATCAATTCATGAAAATGTGGACTAGGTTCTACTCCGTTGTGCCCTTCAGATCCTAAAGGTGTGACTGTCGGTATAAAACCTTTAACAAATTAAAAAATACTCCAAATCAGTGTAAAGCGTTTACGTCGGTTTGGAAACAGATGTTGTCATGTTACACAAATACTAATTTGTATTGCATCAGCATCTGAGATTATTTAATTTCAACAAATATTTCATGTGGTCAGGCAAAATTTAGTTTATTGAATAAGGAAAAAGTAGTGAAAAATACGCCGGAGACTTTTTGACCTGAAAAATTGTCACTTCAAGGTCAACATTTTTATTGCTATTTTGACTTCGAACTCGATATATTCACATCATTTGCTGCGCTAAAGGCGAAAAAATAGAACAGCGTATCGCAAAACTCACAAATTGACCTTGAGACGGTGATTTTAAAGGACAATGGTGCCTTCAGGACTTGTTTAACTATTTGTTGCTTGCTCAGCGCATTAAAAATCTTCGCTACAATAATGTTACTTGAATATTGTGGTTCTAACTTCTAATTACCCTTCCAGCGCATTATTAGCTACATACCGTATTCTAAAATAACCTAATCCTGGGTATCTTCTTGCAGAAACAAGTTCACAGCTAGATTCGTCAGCTAATGAAGATTCTATTCCTGGCGTTTCACGTTGGAAACCTTCTCCAACCCATACGAATTTTTCTGCTCACAGGAACCTTCACCTAGCCAGACCTTATTCTCGGTGTACATCTCGTTTTCCTGCCACGTCTTCTTCTCGGGCCGACCCTCCTCTTTACGTTAGGTCTAGATGTACTACAGAAAATTTAAGGCATGTACCTGCGAAGATTGATTTAAGTTCCGGGGGTCAATATGAACTTAATCAGCTGGAATCTATTCGACTTACGTCCTATAATAATCACCATCGGCAGTTCGAACTTCGAAGATTCAGGTTTCTTGCTGATATGCCGATTCAAAAATCTTTACATAAGAATTTCTTTGTGCCCATTCCAACCAATGAACACATTGTATTATCAACATCCGATGGTTACGTCTTTGCAATATTAGCGACGAATGATGGACTAGCTGGAATATATTCTGCTCAGGGTCCTAAAGGTAGTAAAGTACGAGTAAAAATAAACATGGAAAGCAAGACGATTACCGCACTGACTAAAGATGAAATAAGAGAAACTCCTGTCGGCCAAAATAGCAAAATTGTACTTAATTTTAAAGTGGAGATTAAAAACCGCAATCTTCCTCAACAATAATTTAATTACAGAAAATCTAAGTCTAATGCCGGGAAACTACACCCTTATGATCTTTGTTTAGAATTCCAATATAAATTTTTTGGATTAACCTATCCTACATAGCTTCTGAATTAAAAGTTACTAATAAAAATGTATTACAATAATGAGCAATCGATTTTTCTAATGTATATGTTACAGGCAAAGCATATAATCCAGGCTATAAATATGATCCCTAGGCATTATATATAATGCCTGAGCACGTCAGTCAAAGTATACAATCAAAGGATTATAGTACAGTTTGCCTAGACAATATGTATATAATCCCTAAGCATTCTGTATAATGCCTGACGCATAATAGGTTAAGTATGTAATGTTGATGATAAATATAATGATGCAGTTCAAAAAGGGTACGAGAAATTGACAAGCAATTATAGAATTCAAAACACTTTTACTTGCTATTCATTACTATATGGCCTCTTGCAGTTGCATTTTGATTTTGTTTCATGGAATTACTACGTTGCCACTGTCCTCACTGACATTATTTTTTTTGCTGAATTCAATAAACGGTCCAAAAATTCACTTATTTGTAGCAAACTACGATCTGATCATGGGGAATTTCATTACAACAATATTGAATAATATTATCAATTTTTAATTTACAATTTTTATCAGGTTTTGATTTTTTTAAAATTAAAATCTAATACAATTTTCTAGAGATTCGTGACAATCAACAAACATCTTAAAAACCATTTGAACGTTTTTTACTTATGAACGAAGCTCTTTTTTTGTAATGTTTAGTTAATTCCATTTTTTAAAGGTTTTCAAATTTATAAAAAGAAAGTCTTAAATCAGTGCGCGAATAGAGTTTTCACATTTATACCTGTAAAAATTTTACTTTTGATTTGGAGCGGTCGATCTTCCTCACCCCTTTTCCAAATTTATTTGTTTCAGTGGAAAATACATTCCATTTTTTTTAAATCGTTCAACATTAACTAGTGCCCTTGGGCTTTTGAAATTATTATGGTTTTTTAAATGAAAAAAGTTCTTAAGAATTAATCAATTTCCAAATATTTTTAGCTTAAAATATTATTATTGAAATTTATCAGCTATACGATTTATCATTCATTTGATGAAAAATGTGAAAAAATGCAAGAAATTTTCAAAAAACACTTTTTTGCCTTTTGTATTGTCCAGTTGGTCCTACGTATCGCTTTTTTTTAGAAAGTGAAACCATTTAAAAAAAATCGAAATAAGGGTTAGCCTCTTATCTAAAAAAGAAATTAAAGATAATTAAAAGTGGATTTTCTTTCAAAAATGGAGTTGTAACATTAGTTTTTGGAAAATACAAAAATTTTTTTAAATGTTTAATTTAACATTTTTTTAACTGCGTCTCACTTTGAATAATTAAAAAAAATTTAATATCTTTAAAATCACCAAATTAAGGGAAGTTCAAAAAAAGAAAACCTTGCACTAAAATAATGGAGAATATTTATCAAACACTTTGCGTAGCCTCTATTGGGCATTATATATATTGCCTGATTATATCCTTCGCCTGAAACATGAACACACTATTAACAGTGATCAGAAGTACCTTACAAATTTATTCAGTGTTTTCTTATGACTGAAACTGTAAATTTGGTTGGTCATTTAACTTTTTTTGTATGAAACCCAATTATTTTGTCGAAAAACAATTTTCCTTTTAGAACTAATATTTTCCAGTTCATAACTCGGCTGCTCCATAGAAAAATCTTTTTTTTAACTTAAGAATCTAACTTAAAAGTTTAACTATTTGACTTAAAATTGTTCTTGTTAGTAAACAATAAATTGTTTTGGCTAAAATGTCGTTCTTTTGGTTAAAAAATAAACTGCTTGGTTTCAAAGTCATTTATTTGGTTAAAGTTGCAATTATCAGACAATCATTTGGTAATGTGTAGAAGGCACTTTATTAGCGGAAAAAATCTAATGTTCAATTGCCTGCAAGCACCACATATTCAAATAAAAAAATTATTCTGCGAAATAATACAACTATCATTTTTTTCCTGTAATTTTTTCTCTTGGCGTGTTTCCTCTTCTTTTGTCTTTTTTGCCGTATTTAAAAATAAAAATAAAAAAAAATCGTAATGCTATAACAGGAATCCGTCATATAAATCTTTGCAATAATTGAAACCTTAGAAGAAATAAACTTGTACCAATTAAGAACTGTTTTTCTGCAATCTATGTTTGACCTGGAGACCTGATAGGTTGATATAATGGATATAGAATGTGTGTTTTTTTTAGTCTTACGGTCATCATAAATAGAATAAAATTTAAAATGAGTAAACTTCACTCAAACTTTAATTTTATTAAAAAACTCCTTCATCGTCCGACGTTTCGGTACAATTGCGTACCTTGTTTAGAGACAATAGATCTATAAATAATATAAAAATTTTAGGTGTTAAATAAAATTAGAAACTAG
>JAAAKG020141073.1:0-11092 GCA_010014905.2 Druon quercuslanigerum
CCACTAGCCAAGACCACCCGCGGCGCTGGTTGGGAAGAAACAGCGTATGTGCAAGATATGAACTGTCACATTCCCCCCCCCCCCCCCCAATTCGGAGAGCGAAATTTCGGTTTACGACAAAAAATATATAAGTAGGTAAAAAGAAACAGTAATTTTGGTCTTACGTGGCTGGAGTAGCTCCGAAGTGTACCGAGTGTAGCGAAGTGTCCGAGTTGAGACGCAGGGAGTATCCTCGACCGTTTACCGTTGTGCGGTGTTTCCTGGCTTTGGGCGGTACCTTGATTTTGGTGCCATCAGGAAGGATGACCTGGCGGTGCGAATCGACCGGGTCCGGTGTTGGCTGCCTCTGCTGTTGCTGTTTAATCAGCTTCACCTTAGCTGCTGGTGTTATCACACTGACCACTCGCGGCTTGGGGCGCTGACCCGCGATTGCTGTTATTATTGTTTTTATCATCAATATTTTTACTCGTTGCAGATGTGATTATTTTCGATCGGGTGGGTTTTCGGGCTGTAGCTTCTGGCGTTTTAACTACCGCTTCCGGAGCTGTGTCGTATAGGGGGCCGAACTCCCTGAACTTCATGAAGCCGTCCTGTTCCAGCTCCGATTGCAGGCTTGCGATTGGGTCGTCCAGCGACATAGTGTCTGTTGGTGTTGCGTGTTCGGTCGTACAATTTCACCTGATGCTATTTGCGTGCCTGTTTTGCCTGCTTCCTTCGTTGTTGGTAGTGGATGATGGGGTGGGGGCTCTTCGAGTTGTCCGGGAGGGATACGACTGTATGTTTACTGGTCTTGAAAATATGGTTTTAGGTCCCTCACGTGAATGTGGGTAACCATCTTATCTGAATCGTCCTTCAGGTTGTAAATGACTGGTGATATTTTCTTCTGTATTGTGTATGGTCCGTTGAATTTCTCTGCTAGCTTTGCGTTGAATGCGTCAGTTTTGCTTGATAACGGGTACCCGATCCCCTATACTGGGTGTCCATGGTCGTCGTCGTAGATTTTAGTATTTCTTTTGTTTTTGGAAGTTTTTCGCCAGTTGGAATTGGGCCAGTTTTAATGCACTATGTAGTTTGTCGAGGCGGTATTGGTGTTTGAGGTTCGGTGGCAGGCCCTTTTCATGGTCCAAACTTTCAGGTGTTTTTAGCTCTCGGTCGAAGTTGAGGTAGGCTGGCGTAAAACCAGTTGAATCGTGTCGGGTGGTATTGTAGGCGAAAGCCAGATCGGGTAGATGCTGGTCCCATGTTTTTGGCTTCCCTGGATGTACTGGGCGATCATTCTTTTTATGACCCGGTTTGTCCTTTCGACCGGGTTGCACTGCGGTGTATAAGGAGGGGTTGGTCGATGCTTTATATGTAAGTTGGAAAGGAGGTACTTGAACTCGTGGCTGATAAATTGTCGCCCGTGGTACGTGACGATCGTCATGGGGAAACCATGGCGGAGGTACACTTGATTCCTCATGGTATCTGCCATAGCTTTTCTGGTAGCCTTCCTGAGCGGGGCTACTTCGATCCATTTGGTGCATTTGTCCTACATTACCAAGAGCCATATGTGTCCGGAAGTCGACCTTGGCAGGGGTCCTACTAAGTCGGCGGCCACAATTTCCCATATCTGATTTGCGTGGGTAGCGTGCATCTCACCGGCTGGAGATTGTTGCGAAGTCTTGAACCTCTGGCAGCTTGGGCAATTTCGTACGCACTGAGCTCCCATCCTGAGCATCCCCGGCCAGTAATATTTTTGCGATAGTCGAACTAGGGTTTTGGCTATCCCGAGACGCCCGGCAGTGGGTTGGTCGTGTACTTCCCTTAGGATCTTGGATTGGTGCTTCTTCGGTATGCAGATCTTCCACTGTTCGTCTGGATCGGGATCGTTGAAGTCCAGCGTGTGGAGGATGAATCACTATAGCTGCCCGTCTCGGACAGCGTATTCCGGCTGTGTTGTGGGGTCGTTCTGGACAGCTTGAATTTTTCGTTGGTACCAGTCATGATCGGTCCTCGAACATAGGGCGCAGACGGGTAGGGGCTGGCTGGATAGGGTGAGTTGGCTGAGTTCCAGAGCCTAGTGTGCTAGACGTCCTGACGGGTTGTCGATATTGTTCAGCCACTTCAACGCGAGGTGGTTGGTTCGTACGATGAAATGGTATCCTTCAAGGTAGTCCCTCATCTTCCAGACGCCCCACTTCACGGCGAGACACTCGAGTTCAGTAGCGGAATAATTGCGTTCCGCTTTCGAGATTGAACGGCTGGCGTAGGCGATCACCCTCTCGGTAGTTCCGTCTTGCTGTGACAGTGCGACGCCTAGAACTTACTTGCTGGCGTCGGTTTGTAGAAGGAAGGTTCTGGTCCATTCGGGGCAGGCTAATATGGGGGCGGTGGTGAGCCTCTTCTTCAGCTCGTCAAAAGCCTGTTGTTGTTCGCCTCCCCAATCCTATTTGGCGTTCTTCTACAGTAGTCGGTTCATGGGGGCAGCCACGTTGGAGACGTCCTTAATAAACCTCTGGTACCAGAATATCAGGCCCAGGAATCGTCGGGCTTTCTATAGATTCTTCGGTGGATTTAGACTGATGATGGCGGCAGTTTTCTCGGGGTCTAGTCGTAATACTCGTTCGTCTACTATGTGTCCCAGGTACTTCAGGCTGGAGCGGAAGAACTGGTACTTCTCTGGGTTGGGCTTGAGCCTCGCGTCGTACAATTTCTTGAACACTTGGTGCAATACCCTTACGTGTTCTTAGAACATTAGTGAGCAAATGACGATGTCGCCCAGGTAGGCGAACGCGTGGGTGGCCATGACCGGTGTAATTATCCTGTCGAGTAGCCGTTGAAAAGTAGATGGGGCAGAGTGTAGTCCGAATGGCATGAAGGTAAATTCGCATTGCCCCTTGCCGGGGACGGTGAACGCGGTGAGAGGTTTGCTCTCTTCGTTTAGTGGGACCTGCCAGTAGCCGTTCTTGAGATCTATTGTGGACAGGTACCTCGCTCCTCGCAATTTATCCAACGTCGCATTCACTTGGGGTAGGGAGTAGGCGTCCTTCTTCGATATGTTGTTCAGTCGGCGGAAGTCGACGCAAAACCTTGGCCTCCCATCCTTACGACGTGTGATAATCACTGGTGAGCTCCATGGGCTCTTCAATGCTTGGATGCCAGCAGCATTCCTCCCGACTGTAGTTCAGGTTTGTAGCAAATACCGGTCGGGCTCTTTGTTGAGTTTTCGGGTCGGTCCGTTGCTCCTTGGCGATTTGGCTGTACACCTCTTCTACTTCCTCGACACGCTGGATTAGCTGGTTCGGGTTGTCTATTTCGCCAAGGGGGGTATGGAGTCTAAGTGATGGTTTCATATTGTAGTACAGGGCGCATGGTCACGATCATGGTCGCCGAAGACAATTAATGTGGTGTGGTTTCGAGTGGCGTGAGTACACGTTTTGTTCGCTGGTGTGGCTCTGGGCGGTCGTTCGCTGATCCGCGGGTGGATTCTCGCGCATTATATACCTCCTAAGAAAAGAGAGAGAGAATTATGCTTGGGCCGTGCAGCGAGACGGGGTAGTGGCGCGGTGTCCCTACCACCGGAGGGGTCTGATCGTTCGGGTGTGTTAGGGGCAGCGCCCAGTTTTGTGGACCAGGGCGGAGGTCGCGAAAGGGCGAGGGAAGATCGTCTGGTCGGTCCGTCTATATTGAACCTGGCCAGCGCCAACCTCTCCAGGATCACTGTGGCGAGACGTGTTCAGGGGGACCTGATGCCGTGTCTCGCCGAAACTGCAGGGTCGAATATGGGAGCGCCCATTGCTTCGACAGTGCAGGCCGGACTCCCCGAGGGAGTTTCTCTCGTGGTTGGGGGTAGTGCCCGGGAGTGCCCAAGATCTCCGATAGGAAAATTTCAACCACCATCGTCCAGGTTCGAACACGTGCACCTCGACATCGTGGGAAAACTGCCGTATTTACACGGATATTCCTTCGTTTTCACGTGTTTTTACGGGTGCACCCGCTGGCCAGAAGCTTTCCCTGCAGATAACATAGAAACCAAGACTATCGCTCGAACATTTTTCTCAGAATGGATCGCGAGGTTCGGAGTTCCGCTACGAGTGACAACGCGCCAAGGAAGACAGTTCGAGTTACAACTTTTTAGTGAACTCAATGAATTAACCGGAACTAAGCATTGTAGAACCACAGCATACCACCCCTCAGCAAACGGTATCGTCGAACGTTTCCATCGACAACTGAAATCAGCAATAATGTGCCATGACACAGAAAACTGGATGGATGTTTTACCCATAATTCTCTTAGGAGTTAGATCGGCCTGGAAAGAGGACCTCCAGACAACGTCGGCAGAATTAGTTTACGGCGAGCCTATACCACTACCCGGAGAATTCCTCCCCCGCAAGTAGCAACCGACAACGTATCAGGCTATGTGAAGGATCTGAGGAAACACTTTTCCACCCTCAGGCCGACGAACGGCATGCATCATAGCCGAAAACAAACTCTTGTGTTTAAGAACCTTAAAACATGATCACACGTTTTAATAAGGCATGGACGCGCAAAAGGTGCACTACTAACGCCGTACAAAGTCCCTTCGATAGACCGTTTCGAACCGGCCTACATTATCACGGAAGATTCTCATCCTCTTTCAAAAAAGAAAATCGCGGACAACACCATCGAACCAAAGAAGCAACTAGAGGTTGAGCACCCGATCCAGCGAACGAAAACTACACGACCGGGGAGACGAGTTCGTTTTCCCGATCGCCTACAAGTTTCTCCCTCGTGACTTTATCACTAGCAGGGGGTTGATGTGGGAACCACATTTAATTACTCGAAAATCATATTTCATTTTTGTATATTCAAACTCTCAATTCTAAAATGTTATTTCAACTCCAAAGTTTTCTTCCTCAATTCACTTACGTTCAGCTGCAACACTCGCTCCTCAGGTATAGAATTTTCTCAGCGACTACGCGCCATGACTCATAGTCGTGCTGATCCACCCTCGTACCTGAGCATCGAGATTGCACTCAGTAATTGTCAAGCCGTCGCTTTGACACCACAATTTACGCGCTCAGACTTTATGTCCGCAAAGTTCTCATTGTTGTAAATACCTAATAAACCTGAATCTCTATATCGATACTTGATCGTGCCGTTATTCCTAATGTAGTACCTTCCCCACAATGATTAAATAAACCAACTTTATTTATTAAACATGACTATGTGTTCAGTGACATTTGTTTTAAATCTGACCTATTCTCGTGGCTAGTTGCTTCAACCACTCAACGACAGGTTACGAATCCACAAATTCAACATATCAGTGCGCTGCTCTACAAGATAATTAACGATTGCAGCGCCAGGTTGTAAGACACTGTGCAAAAACTGTACCTTTTTAGGTGAAATTACATTTTCGTGAACTGGACTTTAGACGAATTGGATACCTACCTAATTTCACACGAAGCACCACATCGAGTTGAAAATATGGGATACTAAATACAAAACACTAAAAACTAAAAAAACTTTTTTATAATTATAAACATTTACGACTAGACCCACTTAACTAGACCAACTCAAAGAAACCTTTGTTTGTGAATAGAAAACACAAAGAATTAGTTTGGTCAATTCAAAGTAATTATTTATTTTAGCATGTTCAGTTTATTCAATAAAATAATTGTGCTGAGCGGAAGATATCATATAATATATATAATATATATTTGGTTGGGTCATCAAAATACTCCCATTCTCTACACTAAACATACCGAAGCAGATTACATCAGCCCACGCTGGTGGCCAGTTTGCGCGGCGAAAAATGTCAAAAAGATCGTGCGTCGCGTCGCGCCATCAATTCATGCAAAAATGAGATCTAGGAACACCGGAAAACTCAAAAGTGTTAAATTTATTCGCAAAACTGGGGTCTGTAACGAGATCCAGAACATTTTCAATGTTAGTACAACCTTTAGTTCGCAAAAAGCAGTTTCGTTTACCGGTGCATGCAACCTAATCTAGAAATCTATAATTGATGTAAGAACCCCAAACTATTGTATAGAAAAAGTCTTTCATTTAGATTTGGTGAAAGTTCGGTTTGCAGATGGTGCAAAGTGATGCTTATCAAAAGCTTTAATTAATAAAAAGGGCCCGGTTGACAGACAAGTACTGAGAAAAATTCAGAATCTGAATTCCAATTAATACGTAAATAGAATGAATAGAAACAAAGAGAATAATGTCACTTTAAAGACGCAAAACCTAGTCTTTTTAATCGATCAGTTATAGATATAAATTAATTGTGTTAATAGAAATAATTTGTAGTATTAGCAAAGAATATTTTTAAAATTCTGTTTAAAGTTAAATGAATTTTTTTTACCTCATTCAAGATTATTAAATGAATTTATTATTTATTATATTATTAAATCTATAATTTGTTTAAACAATATAAAATTTTTTGTGGACACATTAGAAGAAATTAAAATAATTGACAATAAAGTATGTAAGTATAGAATTAAAAATAACATTCACAAAAGCATTAAATTTTCCAAACTTATGTTGCACACGTAGGAATGGAAACTATGTAAGTGCACATATTTTGTGAAGCGATTAGAAGAAATGAAATTCATCGAAAGTACAGCATATAAGTTGGAATTAAAAGTAACCATGAGAGATGTGTTTGGTTGTGAATGGTTTCGGTGGTAAACTTTTCTTTCGTTGGGGACTTCCCCCGATATAATACAGCACGTTCAAAAAAATTAAATAATGCGCACTCTATCGTTTACATTTGAAAATATTAATTTTTCTATATTCTTCTCTTCTTACCGGGGCTCTTTCCATACATTTTGGATCAACCCAAATAATTGTTTGTATCAACCAAACTTTATTACCCAAAAAATTTGATTGACCATATAGCAATGTATTTATTTGCTTGATCCAGAGGGGTGTCTCGCCATACAAATGCACTGAGTCAGCTTTTTGAAGGACGGCCGAAAATGAAATACTGGCGCCACTAGCGCGACGCCCTACATTTAAATAAAAGGATTAATTGTTTCTAGAAGTAAAAAAATATCAAGGATTAAAAAATAGACCTTACATACACTGGAAATGTCGGTTTTTAAGGTATATAATTTTCAAGTAGAGAAAAATGGTAAAATATAAAGATTTCGTCTTTAAAGTTTAAAACAAATAAACTAAATATTTAGAAATGATCATATAAAAAATAGCTTTTATATTCTGAATGACTTGAATGATCCTAATGTATTCCCAGCAGACCCTGTTCTAGAACTATGATGTAACAGTTCTAGAACACAAAAGAACAAGTTCTAGAACCTTTTAAGAACATACTTAAAACATGGTCTAAGTAATGTCGTCCCCAAATGTATGCAGCAGTTCTGTAACACTGTTACAGAACCATGTTCTGTTACAATTCGGGAACAGTGTTATAAGTAAACAAAATTGGTTGGAACAATTGAGGAACAGTGTCACAAAGTAACCATATTCTATAATAGTTCTGTAACAAATACGTAACAATGTTACGATATAAACATGTTCTGTAAGAGTTCTGGAATATTGTTAGAAGTAAAAAATATTTTTAGAACAGATTAGGCATAGTGTTACAATGTAAACATGTTCTGTAAAACTTCCGTAAAAAATGTAACAGTATTACGATGTTAATTTGTTCTGTAGTCGTTCTGTAACAGTCCTGGAACAGTGTTATAATTCAAAAAATATCGTAGAACTGTTACATTTGTGTTACGGCACTATCACAGAATAGTGGTTCTCTGTAACACTGTGCCTAAAGTGTTCTAAAAATTTTTTTAAAACTAATAACACTGTTAGACAATTGTTACTTTGTAACACTGTTCCTAAATTGTTTTAAAACTATTTTCGGGCTCATCACATTGTTCTAGAATTGGTTAAGAACAAATTTACTATCTAACTTTGTTACATGTTTGTTACAGAGCTATTGCAGAATACCCGCGAGATGGAAATTTTGATGTCCCCATGATTATATTTTGATACGGCACAGCGCGTACGCAGTTTGGACTGTTAAAAATTATACGTCCGAGATATCCACATTAGGGATATTCGCAAGGGTCAGCTTGACCGTAGAGCACGAAACAAAAAAATGTATTGAAAAAATAGCGTTTTTTAATGGTTTTTTTTAATAACTAATTAGTGAATTCGCCCATTTTAACGCGTGACGTCTCATTCGACAGGGATTTTAAGGAGAAAAAAATGGGTGAAATACCGATTCTTCCTAATAATATCCAGCCGAGCCTGAGTGAGAAAACGATTTTTCAGATATATTTGAATTATTTAAACAATGTTGCCGGAAGAATCACGGTTGGATAACACGGGGTTATGCTCAACACCAGTATTCAAACACATGCTAAACGTGAAATCGAGACTGTACTTTAACTTTTGGAAAAATGCAGCTTGCCTGGACTACTCCGCCAGATAACTATACGCAGTGGGTGCAATCTCTGGGTTAAATTGTGGAGCCCTATTAGAGCGACCTCTAAGCTATGAAAGAATTGTTTTGAACTAAAATTCAATATGGCGGCGTATGCCGGAAAAACTTAAATACGCTCAAATTATTTTTATTATTATTTAGACTAAGAAATACATTTATTGGAATTTGAAAAAGATTTGAGCAAGAAATTAATGTGTTAAAAATATATTGAATTACGCATGCATTAGTTGGTCCTAAAATACAACTTTTTCAAAAATCGAAATGGATAATGCTGAAAATTTATTATGCCTTATTACAAATAGAGGAAACTAGATTAAAAATGTTTAATTTAAAAGATTTAGAGAAACCTTCCTATGAGGACGAAAATTGTGGCAATTGTTTTTTTCTGTCAAGTTTTTGAAATTAAATTCTACACCGTTGGACCGTAGAAATTACATGAAACACCGTAGGACCATTTTTATTTTAAACAATAATAAGAGATTTTTATTTGTAATAAAATTCAGCAACTTTTCAGCACTAGTTATTTTCGATTTTTAAAATTGTTGTATTTTCGGACCATCCTAATATGCAGTAACTGACTTAAATATTTTTTAACAGTCGCATGTAGTTTCTTACCCGCACCTTGCCTGTTTTTTTTTTTGACGCAATTATATCAATGATAACGAATAATGCCAATAAATGTACCTCTTACCCTACTTTGTTCAACACATTTGTTTGCAGCAATACCGGCGTCAATTGTGGTTTTCGCGTTCGACTGTGTACGACTCAGCTGATTTTGCACAAACACGACACACACAACTATGACGCGATATCAGCGCCCTCTACTGTATGAAAGGCCGCTTTTTCCTGTATTAACGCTATTCCGAAAGTTCCTATGTCAGATTTCACCCACTGAGTATGCTCCTCGCCGCCTCGGTTCCTTTCTTAAACACTCGACTCATCATTCCAATTGCGAGAAATGCGATCCCTGGCGCACTACCGCAGAAACACAGCACAAGGCGGCAAGATTCAATTGTATAATAAATTCCATGTTTTTGTGTCAAATCTTACACCCATGAATCATGATTTATCATTTATATTATCATGAGTGTTACATACATGAATATACGAACTTAATAATTAGAACTAAGATATAATAATTATTTGTTTAACATAATGCATAATAGTTAATAATGTACGACATCAAAATTTGGTTAAGTTTCCATGAAGGTTTGGATTAAGTCAGTGTTTTTCGTCAGAAATTACTATTTTAATTTTTTGTAAATTATATTTTGAAGAATATTCGCAATTTTTTCACAACTTTAGGTTATTTTAGTCACTTACACCGGAAATAGTTATTTTTAATAAAAAATTACTAGTCCTCAAAGAAGATGAAAATTTCTTATACAATTCGGGGTTCAAGTAAGGGTTTTCACTAAAAATATTGATAAATATTTTAAAGAATATTAACATTTTTACGAAGTTTTAAGGTTTTGTTAACATAAACTGTCATTTATGTTAATAATTGATGAAATCAGTAGCAAATTATGGAAAACTATAGGAGGCAAAATGTCAATGTGTTTCGTCAAAATAATATTATTTCTCGGTACTTTAAAAATTTCTTTAAGTGTAATTTTTCTTTATTATTATTTTTCAGCGCAGTTTTTAGTCAAATTATTTTGAATGTGTAGAAATAATTCAAAGAATAATCTCCCGTAATTTCGTTCAGATCCCTGTGGAAAGCAAAGCATACTGTCCTTACAAAGACAGACAAAGCTACATCATACGTTTACATTATAATTAAGTGTTGTGATTGCGAGATAACTAAAAAAAGTTAATAGCTAATCCAGTCGAAAATGTTTAGATGATAATTGGACATAGGAAGTCTTACCCATGTCGTAATGACATCGTAAAGATGCGGTCCATTTTCCCTCTGAATTTTGATACTTACTATCGGCGAGAAAATGGTAGGCATCTGACATTAAAGCTTAACAATTCAGCCAAAAAAATGCTAGCGCAATAAAAAAAATAGTCATATGAATGCTAAAAGTGTTCTGCGTGAATGAGCTTGAACAAGTTTATGTAAAAAATTTGTTACGTTTTGCAGACTGAAAAATGTAAAAAAAGTCAGGATTTTCGGGTATATCAATTAATTAATTAAATTTTAAAACAAAATACGTTTTTAGCAGTAAAGAATCAGCAGACAACACATGCAAATTATTATTTTGAGGTCACACCTACAGAGCGCCTTTTGCTGCCGATCTCGTCGTGAGCAGATAGAATTTTAAAGGCACAATTTTCAATCCATAAATAGGTGAAAAAAAACTTAAGAAGTGAAGAAGAGCGTCAGAATTTTTCGAGAAACCGATCGACTTATTGATCACATGTTGTAAAAATGTATATCACGGTGCTTGCTTGGCTTGCGTATTCGTGCGCTAATGTTTTTGTAAGAAACATAATAAACAATACTATATTATGTCAAAATATATCAATTATAATTACAATCGATGTTGTTAATCCAGGTGTCGTGTTAATTTCGCCTGAGTGGATGATAAATTGTAGAGATTTTTTCAATAAGATGGTAACAGGGGCGGATCCAGCCAGCTACCTAGGGGGGGGGGGGGGGATCGTAAAAAACCTTTCTTGGATTTCTAAAAAAAAAAAAGGAAATTTTTGTCGGTAATTGCA
>JAAAKG020141074.1:0-11950 GCA_010014905.2 Druon quercuslanigerum
TTATTGACCAGGGAATATTTAATTATTAATTTTAGATGTTAATTTTGTTTGTCTACTGGTCTATATCAATATTATTGAATATTGATAAATCTTAAGATTGTGAAAAAATGTCTCTATCTCCGCTGGGATATGAATCCAGGACCTTCAAATTAAATATACTGTCAAAAATTCAATTTTAAATAATTGATATTTGAAATGTTGTATGGAAATTAAGAGAAGAAAATTGAATTTTAAATTTTCTTCTATTCTTAACACTTCAAAATTTATGTCGCTTTTTTTATTCAACTAATTACTGATGGTCAATTTTAATATTTTGCATGACTTTTAAAAAAAATTTTATTGTTTAAATAATTGTAACTTATTTTAAAAGTTATTCATTCCCAACAAATTTTCAAAATATTCGTGTCTTGTAAATAAAATTCAATTGAATTTATTTCCATTGTTAACAAATTCCATTTTTTTTAAACAATTTTAATACGCTTAAGAAGTTTTTTTTCGATATTTTTAAAAAAATGTTATAAAATACTGTACACAAATTTATTGATTATTGTCACATTTTTTTAGGTGAAGCATAATATTGAATTATTTCAAGTAGTAAATTCTGTGAATTCATAAAATACAACTTTTTAAATATTTTTGGAAAAAGTTATTGTTTAAACGAATCCATTCTTTTAAAAAATTAAAAAACATGGTAAATATATTTTTTGCATATACTAAACAAATAGAAAAATAGTTGTATGGGTTACATTTTATATTATTTTTTAAATATTTAAAAAAAACTGCTTACGCTAATAAATTTTTTTTAAACAAATAGAAATGTATTCAACAATATAAGAAATGTTCTCAGTTATATAAATATTCAAAAAAAGTAGCATAGGATAACAACTGGAGAAAAAGTGGACATCTTTGGCTCAATTTTTAGATATTTCGAAAATAAGCAATAGTTAATTATTTAATAAATCAATTAAAAAATATTTAAAAAGTCATGGGGAGTATTCAAATTATCTATTAATAATTACTATATTTAAAAAATGGGTGGGTGTATAATAAAAATTATTAGTAGGGTTCTCATTCCTAGAAACTGAGCGTTGCGAAAATCCGAAATTTCCCTATTTTCAATAAATGCAAATTTTTATTTGCCCAGCGGTATGTGTGATATAATTAATTGTTTTGAAAAATTCGGTGTGGTTACTTCAACTTTTTTTTGTCTTAATCTAAATGAAATGTTAACAAAAGTCGAAAATTTGGGAAAAATATGCAACCATCTAGCATTACTATAGGATAATAAAGTTATAATCAATAATAATTTGTTTAAACAATTTTTTGTATTAAACTGCATTCACTTTTAATTCCCTTTAAGTAAAAAGTGGGTAGAAAGTGGAATATTTCGGGAAAAAACGGCAATTTTCTACTATTCTTCAAAAAAAGTAATATAAAAATAAAATTATTTAAACAAAAATTTATTTAAACTTGAATTAAGTACTACTTCAGTATAATTAAAAAGTGGGTGAAACATTAAATTTTTTTCAAAAATTCTATGTTTCTAACCTGATCCACATAATATTGACAATTTTGTATAATATTTATGGGAAGTATCGTTTTTGTTATGGGAAAAACTTGTTAAATCGCATGATGCATGAGAAGTTATAAATTTAATTAAAAAAAAAAACGCTCTGATTTTTATGTGGATTAAAAAAATTTCAAAGGGAATATGGTGAATGACGTGGTATCACTTAATCTAAGATGTTTAAATTAATTATATAATGTGATATTTTATAATTTCGAAAAAAAAAATTTAGCTTACTTCGAAGGCACAGAGAGTCAACAAGAAGATCCCACACTTCATGACTGAATAAGCTCTTAATTTGTTATCCTTTCAATCATAGAAGAATGAGAAATATTTGATCAGAAACTGGCAAGTGGCCTTTTTATACTAAATGCTTATAACATTAAACGCCTAATTAGTTGGTGTAAGAAGGAATCGTAGGAGAAAAATTGAGATGGCATAACCAGCATTATCTTAAATTTATGCCAGACCGAGGTAACGTAAAACCAACAGAAATCTGCGTTTCTGGAATCTTCGCTTTCCTCATCTGATATCAATGTTTGCTCTATGAAACCATAAATTTATGAAGTACTTTTTTCACCTGAATTTGAATCTGGCCTTCATTTACTAGCACTAGCTATTATTTTTAATATATTTGCTGCTTAATTTTTCATGAGCTGAAAAAATACTAAGAAAAGGAAACCATTTTTGCACTCGTCTCAAGGAATTCAGGGAATTCAAGGAATTCAGAGAATCCAAGTAATTAATAGAACTCTAGGGATTAATAGAAATTAAGACAGAGTATTCGAGGCATTCAGCAAATTCAAGGCATTCCGTGAATTCGAGAAATTTCGCGGATTGAAAGGAATTTAGCGAAATTGAGGAATTCAGGAAATCCAAGAATTTCAGAGAATTCAAGGAATTCAAGATATTCATCGAATTTATGAAATTAAGGACATTAAAAGAATTCAAGGCGAATTCAGCGAATTTAAGGGATTTGGCGAAACCAAGGAATCTATCGAATTCGATGAATTTCGAGAAATTGGAAGAATGAAAGAAATTGAGAGATTTAAAGGAATTTATAGATTTCAAGGAATTTAGAAAATTCAAGTATATCAGGGAATTCAAAGACATCAAAGAATTCAAGGAATTTAAGATATTTGACTAATATATGGAATGTAACGATTTTAGGGAATTCTACGAATTCAAGCTATTGGGGGAATTTAAAGCAATAAAGGAATACAAAGGAATACAGAGAATTAAGCACATTAAGAGAATTCAATGAATTAAGATAGCTTAAGGAATTTTAAGAATTTAAGAATTCAGAGGCTTCATGGAATTGAAGAAATTTAGATCATTCGAGGTGAATTCAGGCATTTCGCGAATTAAAAGAAATTCAGGATATTTAAGCATTTCAGAGAATTCAAGAAAATAAGGGAATGCAAAGGAATTCATAGAATTCAATGAATTTAGAGAACTTAAAGAATTAAGAGAATTCAAGGAATTCAAGACATTCGTCTAATTCAAAGAATTCAAAACATTCATCTAATTCAAGGAATTCAACGAGTTCAGGGAATTAACGAATACAAGCAATTCAGAGAATTCAAGAAACTAAGAAAATGGAAAGGAATTCAGAGAATTCATGGAATTGACAGAATTAAATGAATTTAGAGAACTGAAGCAATTAAGAGAATTCAAGGCATTCAGCGAATTTAAGGAGTTTGGCGAAACCAAGGAATCTTATGAATTTGATGAATCTAAAGAAATTCGGCGAAGTAAAGAAATTGAGAGATTTAAAGGAATTTCGTGAATTCAGCGAATTCGAGGAATTCAGGAAATTCAAGCACTTCAGAGAATGCAAGGAATTCAGGGAATGCAGATGATTCAAAGAAATGAGATAATTCCAGGAATTCCATATATCCATCGAATTCAAGGAATTCAGGACATTCTGTTAACTTAGAGAAATTCGGAGAATTGAAGGAATTCGGAGAATTCAAGTTATTCAGAGATTTCAAGCAATTCAGAAAAGTTCAGTAACTTAGGGAGTTCAAAGAAAGCAAAAAGTTTTAGGAATTTTATGAAATTCAAGATATTCCTCCAATCCAAGAAACTCAACGAATTCAGGTAATTCAAAGAAATGAGAGAATTCAAGGAATTCAAGATATTTATCTGATTCAAGGAATTCAAGATATTCACCAAATTCGTGAAATTCAATGATTTCAGGAAATGCAACGAATTCAAACAATTAAGGAAAATAAGGGAATGCAAAGTGATTACGAGAATTTAAGGAATTAAGAGAATTTAAATAAATCAGGGAATTCAAGATATTCATCTAATTCAAGGAGTTCCATATATTCATCGAATACAGGGAATTCAACGAGTTCAGGGAATTCATCGAAATCAAGCAATTTAGGGAATTCAGGTAAATAAGGTAATAAAAAGGAATTCAAGAAATTCAGATCATTCTAGGCATTCAAAAGGAATTCAGGCATTCATTCACTCAATGAAGTGAGCGAATTAAAGTGATTCAGAGAATTTATGGAATTTAGCACATTCAAGCGATTCCGTTAATTTCAGGAACCAAGCGAATTCAGGAATTTTAGGACATTCAATGAATTTAGGACATTCCGTGAGAATTAAAGGAATTCAGAGATTTCAAGGAATTCAGAAAATTTAAGTAATTTAGGGAATTCAATGAAATTAGAGAATTCAATAAATCCAAGACATCATCTAATTCAAGAAATCAAACGGTTAAGAGAATTCAAAAAATTCAAGCATTTCACGGAATTCAAGATATTTATCTAATTCAAGGAGTTTCATATATTCATAGAATACAGGGAATTCAACGAGTTCAGGGAATTCAGCGAAATCAAGCAGTTAAGGGAATTCAGCGAATTCAAGCAGTTCAGGGAATTCAGGGATATAAGAGAATGCAAAGAAATTCAAGGAATTCAGGTCATTTAAGGCATTCAGAGAACTCAATGAAGTGAGAGAGTTAAAATGTTTAAGAGAATTTAAGGAATTTCGCGAATTCAACGGATCTAGCGAATTCGATTAATTTAGAGAAATTAAGGAATTCAAAGAATCAAAGGAATTCAGAGGTTTCAAGGAATTCACAGATTTCAAGGAATTCAGAAAATTCAAGTTACTCAGGGAGTTTAAAGAAATCAGAGCATTTAGGGAATTTCAGGGAATTCAAGGAATTCAACGAGTTCACGTAATACAAATAAAGCAGAGAATTCAAGGAATTCAATGAGTGTAGGAAATTCAACGAGTTTAAGAAATTCAACGAATTCTAGCATTTTCGAGAGATCAAGATATTTATCTAATTCATGGAATTTAACTGGTTCAGATAATTAAAAATAATCAGAGAATTCTAGGAATTAAAAATATTCATCTGATACCAGGAGTTTTAGACATTTATATAATTCAAGGAATTCAAGATATTCATTTAATTCAAGGAATTCAACTAGTTCGGGGAATTTAAGATATTCATCGTATTTAAGGAATTTTCCGAGTTCAGAGGGTTCAACGAATTCAAGCTATTCAGGGAATTCAAGGAAATGAGGAAATGCTAAGGGATTTAGAGAATTCAAGGAATTAAGTGATCTCAATGCATTTAGAGAACTTAAGGTATTTAAGATATTCTTCTAATTCCAGGAATTCAACGAGTTCAGTGAATTCAAATAAAACAGAGAATTCAAGTAATTTAAGATAATCGTCTAATTCATGGAATTAAACGATTTCAGGGAATTCTACGAATGCAAGTCATTTAGGGAATTCAGGAAAATAAGGGAGTGCAAAGGACTTCAGAGAATTCAATAAACGAAGAGAACTCAATGAATTAGGATAACTTTAGGAATTCAGAGGCTTCAAGGAATTGAAGGAATTCAGATCATTCGAGACATTTAGAGTTCATTCAATTGAAAGAATTAAATTGATTTAGTGAATTCATGCTATTCACCAACTTCAAGACATGCCGTGAATTTAAGGAATTTAGCGATTTCAGAAATTTCGCGGATTAAAAGGAATTCAGCGCATTCGAGGAATTCAGGAAATTCAAGCACTTCAGAGAGTTCAGGGAATTCAGGGAATGCAGATGATTCAAAGAAATGAGATAATTCAAGGAATTCAAGATATCCATTGAATTCAAGGAATTCCGGGCATTCAAAGAATTCCAGAGTTTCACGAATTGAAAGAATTTAACGTATTCAAGGAATCCAGGAAATTCTATGAACTTGGAGAAATTCGAAGAATTCAAGGGATTCGGAGAATTCCAGTTAGTCGGAGATTTCAAAGAATTCATAAAATTCACGGAATTCAGAAAATTCAAGTAACTCAGGAAGTTCAAAGAAATCAGAAAATTTAAGGAATTTTAGGGAATACAAGATATTCACTAATTCAAGGAAATCAACGAGTTCAGGTAATTCAAAGAAATGAGAGAATTCAAGGAATTCAAGATATTAATCTGATTCCAGGAATTCAACGAGTTACGGGAATTCAACGAATTTGAGTATTTTAGGAAATTCAAGATATTCATCTAATTCAAGGAATTCAACGAGATCAGGCAATTCAAAGAAATGAGAGAATTCAAGGTATTCAAGATTTTCATCTGATTCAAGAAATTCAACAAGTTCAGGGAGTTGAACGAATTTAAGGATTTCAGAGAATTCAAGAAATTCATCTAATTCAAGGAATTCAAAGAATTCAGGTATTTCAGGAAAATAAGGTAATGCAAAGGAATTCAGAGACTTTAAAGAATTAATAGAACTCAATAAATTAAAAGAACTTAAGAAATTTAGCGAATTCAAGGAATTCAGAGACTTCAAGGAATTCAAGTAATTTAGATCACTTAAGGTATTCAGAGAATTCAACGAAGTGAGAGAATTAAAGAGATACAGAAAATTCATGGAATTCAGCAAATTCAAGGCATTCCGTGAATTTAATGAATTAGGTAAATTCAAGAAATTTAGGGCATTCAATGAATTCAGGACATTCCGTGACTGTGAGGTATTTAGCGAATTCGCCTAATTTAGAAAAATTAGGGAATGTGAAGAATTAAAGGAATTCAGAAATGCAAAGAAATCAGAGAATTCAAGGAATTCAAGACATTCATCTAATTCAAGGTATTCAACTAGTTCAGGGAATTCAAAATATTCATCGAATTCAAGGAATTCAGGTAATTCAAGGAATTAGAGGAACTCAGGGAATTCAAAGATTCAGGGAATTCAGATAATTCAAGGAATTTAGGGAATTCAAGGAATTCAGGAAATTTAAGAAATTCAGGGAATTCAGGAAATAAATTCATGGAACTTAAGGAATTCCACTAGTTCAGGGAATTCAAGATATTCATCGCATTCAAAGAATTTTCCGAGTTCAGAGAGTTCAAAGAATTCAAGGAATTCAGGTTATTCAGGTAATTCAAGGAATTTAGGGAATTAAGGAAATTCAGAGAATTCAAAGAATTCAGGGAATTAAGGTAATTCAAGTAATTTAGGGAATTCAAGGAATTCAGGAAATTTAAGAAATTCAGGGGATTCAGGAATTAAGAGAATTCAAGGAATTCAAGATATTCATCTGATTCCAGGAATTTAACGAGTTCAGAGAATTTAACGAATTAAAATATTTTTGAGAATTTAAGATATTCATCTAATTCAAGGAATTCAAAAAGTTCAGGGAATTCATGATATTCATCGCATTCAAGGAATTCAACTAGTTCAGGGAATTCAAGATATTCATCGCATTGAAGGAATTTTCCGAGTTCAGAGAATTCAAAGAATTCAAGGAATTCAGGTAATTCAGGTAATTCAAGGAATTTAAGGAGTTCAAGAAATTCAGGGCATTCAATGAATTCAGGGAATTCAAGGAATTCAGGGAATTCAAGGAATTTAGGGAATTCAAGGAATTTAGGGAATTCAAGGAATTCAGGAAATTTAAGAAATTCAGGGAATTCAGGAAATAAATTCATGGAACTTAAGGAATTCAACTACTTCAGGGAATTCAAGATATTCATCGCATTCAAGGAATTTTCCGAGTTCAGAGAGTTCAAAGAATTCAAGGAATTCAGGTAATTCAAGAAATTTAGGGAATTTAAGATATTCAGGGAATTCAAAGAATTCATGGAATTCAGGTAATTCAGGTAATTTAAGGAATTTAGGGAATTCAAGAAATTCAGGGCATTCAAAGAATTCAGGGAATTCAGGTAATTCAAGGAATTTAGGGAATTCAAGGAATTTAGGAAATTTAAGAAATTCAAGGAATTCAGGGAATGAATTCATGGGACTTAAGGAATTAAGAGAATTCAAGGGATTACAGATATTTATCTGATTCCAGGAATTTAACGAGTTCAGAGAATTCAAAGAATTAAGAGAACTCATTGAATTAAAAGAACTTAAGGAACTTAGCGAATTAAAGGAATTCAAAGACTTCAAGCAATTCAATTAATTTAGATCACTTAAGGCATTCAGAGAATTCAACGAAGTGAGAGAATTAAAGAGATACAGAAAATTCATGGAATTCAGCAAATTCAAGGCATTCCGTGAATTTAAGGAATATGGAAAATTCATGAAATTTAGGGCATTCTATATTCTATATTCAAAATATTCATCTAACTCAAGGAATTCAAGATATTCGTCGCATTCAAGGAATTTTCCGAATTCAGAGAATTCAAAGAATTCCGGGAATTTAAAGAATTTAGGGAATTCAAGGAATTCAGGAATTTCAAGAAATTCAGGGAATTCAGAGAATTCAAGGAAATAAGGTAATGCTAAGGAATTCTGAGAATTCAATGAATTAATAGAACTAAATGAATTAAGAGAACTTAAGAAATTTAGAGAATTAAATGAATTTGGAGAACTGAATGAATTCATGGAACTTAAGAAATTTATAGAATTAAAATAATTCAAGACATTCATTTAATTCAACAAATTCAACGATTTTAGGGAATTCAACGATTTCAAACAATTCAGGAGATTCAGGGAAGTAAGGGAATACAAAGGAATTCTAAAATTCGAGGCATCAGGTTAATTCAAGGCATTCAACAAATTTAAGAAATTCCACGAATTTAAGAAATTTAGCGAATTGAACAAATCAAGAGAATTTAAGGAACAAAGAATTTCATAAACTTAGAGAACGCAAGGAGTTCGATCTCTTCTCAAATATTGATGTTTTTACAACGCACCTAATGCAAAAGTTGCATAGCTATTTGAGATGCACATTTCATTATTTACAATTTTTTTTGCACTGCTATTTACAAAAAAATCTGAAAAACTAAAGCGAAAAATCTTGATTATAATCTTAGGTCTAATATTTGGTTTTGCTTGGTTATAATTTCAGTGCTAAAGATTTATTACTTGTAATTAATTGTTTTTGTAAATGTTTCATGTTTATTTTTTACAGCTGTTGGGATCCTCAGCTAACAGTATTCAAATATCTATCTATCTATCTATCTATCCATCTATTTCGGTGTTCTTCGATTTATTTTATTTATTCTTAGTGGTTGGGTTCTTAGTATATTTATTTATTCATTCATACATTTGTGTGGCAATTTTTTTTATTTTATTCTTCCTTATTTTTTAGTGTGCTTTGTCAGTTAATCTATTTATTATTTATTTCTTTATGATGATTATATTTATCAATCTTATATTTTATTTTGTTTGGATTTTATTTTGTTGCGAAATTTGAACAAGTTTGAAGCGTATCATCTACTTTACATTCATGTACATTCATAGCATTTCGTAAATTATTTTAGCAACAACTTTAAATGATTGTAAAGTCAAGAAAAAATTAAAGCCTTGGAAGAGATAACGTTGGATCGACAAATATAGATTTCTTAAAAATGATTTCCTATCTTTTTAACGTACTATGTCATACATAATAAAGTATTTCACATAATACAACATCATTTTGGTATTGTCAAACAAAAATTTTGAAATATAAACATTTTTTTATTGAAGTAATTTAGAACTGAAAATCCGGATTCTTACTAGTGGCGCTGTACTTGAAATTCTAATTTCTTATCATATCTGCAAACGAGGCAAAATTAAAAATATTATTTATCGCAATATCAAAACCAGAAAATGTTTTTCAGTTTTTGTATCAATATTTTTAGTTGTAGAAATTTATTTTAATGACAAAGAAATGTTTTATAGGATCTAAATTTTTTTTTCTGTATCAAATTATCAAATATTTGAAGTAAAGACATATCTCACTGATTCAAATAAATATTCAGTTTTATTTAAATATTTTGTATTAAAACAATTTTTTATACAATTTCATTCATTATTCACAAGTTTTTATAAAATCGTTATTAGCATTTCTGAAAAAAAATCTTTTGTTATCTGCAATTCTTCCGTAAAATAAACCGTTGGCAATTTCAATTTAAAAGAAACGAAAATTAACATTAAATCCAAACACGCACTAGCGCAAAAAGTCAAGAAAAGAAAAACTTTGATTCTTGAAAGCTCTACAAGATTATTATAACAACTTTTTGAATTTTTTTTTAAATTAAAAATTAAAATTTTGATTGCAAAATAACTAAGGAATAACAAACAATTCCAATTTGCGGTCAAAGTATTGAAGATAAAAAAAATATAAATAAAAAAAAATTCAGCACGTAAAACAGATATAAATATTTGTTATAAACCACTTTATGATAAAATGGGTAGTTTTTGTTTTATTCTTAAAAAACAAAATAAGAAATAAAGCAATTGAATTTTTTAAAAACGACACAGTTTATGAAAAAAATTAATAGGCCAAACTTGCTCTGCCAAACACAGTTACAAACTTGTCAACAGTATATCATCAAATCAAATTAAAAATCAAATTTTTTTAAAAACGACACAAACTAATAAACGATCACAAATTAATAGGCAAAAAATTTTCACCCAAAAAGTAACTTCACATTTGTTATTAATTATTTTTAGACAGAGCAAGTTAATTTTTTTTAGTCGTAAGAAATAAAATTAAAAATCTAAATTTTGAAGAAAAAAACGGAAGAGATGAAAAAATTGAAAACACAGAAGTTCTACCAAAAAAGATCTACAAGTTTTTTTTTATAAACTCTTAGTATAAACATATATTAAAAATTATTTAAAATAACTTTTTGGAAAGAGCGACTGAAGCTAAAATAATATTTGATTTAACAATATTTCTGAAAAATGTATTGTTTATTTTTTATTGTTTTTTTTAACAGAGATTAATAAAATTTGTTTAGAAAAAATCTACTTTCTGAATCAGACAGATGAAAATAAGTATGAATTCAAGTATTTAAAGAAGTATATTTTATTTTTAAAGTTTTTTTGCTCTCTGGATCCAAATTACTAAAACTTAATTATTTAATAGTAAAATTTTTCAGATTTTATTAGCGAAAATTGAGCTACTAATAAAAATAGAAAAGTTTCCCCATTCGCGATAGGAAATTGCAATTATTTTAAAAAATTTTGAAAAATGATTTTTGAATAAGCATCAGCTTTAAAAAGGATGAAATCGATCCACCAAAGATTATAGGAAATTAGCAACAATTTGATTAGTTGAAATATTTGCTAATTTAGTAGATTAAGCAGCTAATTCCGGGATAAAGATAAATAAATTCACTTAGGAATATATATAATAATTAGTGAAAAAATGTTCTAGAAACGGCAAACGTTAAAAAAAGAAAAGTTTTATGAAAGCACACGATATTACAACATTCTTATCTCTATTCAAAGAACAATAAGGTCATATTCTAAAATTGTAATTGCAATGTGGCTTTACCAAAATTTTGCAAGCAAAGTGAAGAAACACATTTTTAGACAGTCTAATGTACAATGGATCAATTAAGTCTAAAATAATTATACATATTCAGGATCTTCATGCTTTAGTTTGATTTTTATATGTTGTTTTTTTTTTTAAACTTTGTTGTTATGCCCTAATTCATATAAGAAAAGCAGCTACTTGCTTGATCAAATAAAAACATTTATTTATGACATTCTGTATAACTAAAAAAGATTATAAAATTTTAAATACGGAAAAATGGGAAAATTTTAACAAAATAAAGAGATGGGTTTTTGATAGGACTTTTTGTTTTATTTATAATAAAAGTAAAATAATGGAATCTATATGCTCCATGGGATATTATTAAGGTGTTAAAGAGGAGGGGCTAAAAACAATGTTTAAAATAAATTTTCTGCATTGTTTAGATTTTTTTTATTTGTAGTACGTCAGGGTATGTTAAGTTTCAGTCAGTAACTTTCAATTGTTTCCGTAACTGTTAAATGAATTCATTGAAATTATAAACAATATAATTGTATAAATAATTACTGTTTTGAAAAAATGGAAAAAGCAACTAAAGACATTATCGAGATAAATCCAGAGGCATCTTTAGTTTAGCGATAAAGATTTTTTTTATTTTTAATAAAAATAATA
>JAAAKG020141075.1:0-11950 GCA_010014905.2 Druon quercuslanigerum
AAAGATTATGGATTCTAGGTACAATAGATGGTATATGATGGTAAAAGGGTTGACGGAACCAGAATATCTGCAAAAAATAAAAAAGGAAAAAAATGGGGTAGAGTTGTACGGTTTAGAATGGGAGAAGGAGTGAGAGCATGCAGATATTGGATGGATGAAGAGAAGAACCTATGTAGAGTATGTGGATACGAAATGGGGTCATGGGCACATGTATTAGAGAGATGTACAGGAGAGGAAGATGGACTGTTAAGTGTAGATGAGTGTGTGAGGTGGATTTTGAAAGGTAATGGACAGGAAGTGATGTGGATGAAGAAATTGGAAGAAGTAAGGGAAAGCAAGGTAGAAGGGCAGAGCCAAACGGGTAATCCTGAAAAAGAAAAGTAAAGAGCAAAATTGACTTAAATACCGTGGAAAATCAATTTTTTATGGTAAGCGGAAACGGAAGCCCTGGAAGATCGCTCATTCTTTGGGTTCACATTATTATTATTATTATTATTATTTATATTACATAAGACAAAATAGTTGACTTAAGTAGTTGTTAACTTAGTCTAAGGATGTACTTGTAAATATATGTATAGGGAGCGGAAGTCCTCAAACCCGTAAAGAGAGAGATTAAATATACATACATACATTATGAGGTATATACTTTTATTACATAATTTTTACCTGTTTAAAATATGGACAGAACTACAACACAGCAATGATAAAAATGATCAAACTCAGGACCTCGGTAGAGATCGGCAATTATTTAAACCTAAATGCATTCATTTCCCATAGTTTTAAACATTTCATTTGTAGGAAAGTAAACGTGATAAGAATATTAATAAATTATTATTAATCAACGTCAAAAGATATTTTGTAAAAAGGATAGGAATTTCTTTGAAATAAGTTCATAATTTCTTTTAAACCTAGTATTTCGAATAATATAATCTTAATTAAAATATGTATTACGACACTCTTTACCAGCGTCGAAAGATATTAAAAATTTTTTTTCTTAACGTACACATTTATTAAAGGTGTATAGTTTAATTATTATCTAAACTAAAACTTAGGACTTTGGAATTCAGAATTTTTGAGAGTAGAACGACTTTATTAATTCAATATTATATTGTATATTCAATAAATATACAAACAAAAAATTAGTTTGTAAAAATTACGTAAGGTAGGGGGAGGTCAAACCCTACGGACCCTCACAAAGGGGAGTTAATTAACTGATCGTATGCTGTTCATCATTGTAAACTCAAATAAACTTTATTCTTTTTTCAAGAAAAGAAAATGCTAGAAAATTATACCATTAAAAAATATGCAAGCTTAACAAATAAAATGTTAAAGTGTTTCACATAATGTATTAATAAATTGTTAAATTACAATGCGGTTGTTTTTTCTTCCTTATCCCCTCAACGAGAGGTTCACTATCTCGATATCCGGCACACACCGAGTGACCCTAGGACGACCGCCTTCTCAATTTTTCCCGCAAAGATTTTAGCATATCGTTGACATGCTTTTCAAGCTATTAACCAGTAAAATATTGGCGCATCTAAGAGCAGCAATGATCAGGACGAATAGCTGAATAGAATGTTCTGGGCATAACCGTCGCAAATTTCTTTGTACACCTTTTTTTTCATTCTACTGCGCTGTGATGGTTTTGTCAGCTGGTGCCAAAAATCCAATAACGAACATGTTTCATTTCGTGAAGTCTTGGAGAACAAACAGGCCTCGAGTGCGCCACAAAAAACAATTGACGACAATATGCCTATCTACCTAAGAGCGTTTGGCAGAGCGATATCAGGGATAATGCCACAAAAGTGACAGAGATCTAATTAATTACACTTAATGCCGCCCAAAATATGGCGATATTATTCTTAAGTGGAAATGACATCATTCTGACCCGCTGAAATAAAACTCTTCATGTCCGAATTTAATCTAGGTGATTTAAAGACAAGAACCGTTAGCTAATACGACATCCACTGATCTTTCACATTTATGCGGAAGATGATGTGCATCCTCTTAGCAAGGAGCTGTTCGGGGAAGTTTTTCTCATGTGCTTTCTTGATCTGGGCATTCAGGATTGAATACTCGAGACGGATAAAGTTTGATTCATTTTTCTCACCCCTGGTATTGAAGTGAAGGTCAAGTGTTTTAGCAATCTCCTCTGCTGCTTTGTACAGAAACATTCCTTTCTCCCTTTCTTCCAGTTTCCTAGCCATTTTAAGAAGAGTATCTCGCCGATTTTCGACTATATGTGGACATCTAAGGGTGCAAGCTTTTTCGCATGTGCATAACATTGCGTGCCCCGATATCGAGGGATCTGAACTCGTCTTTCGTCCAAGAAACCACTTCAAATAAATTGAGAACTACCGGGACAAAAAGTATGTTCTTTGCAGACATTTTGTTCCTCGCTGACAGTTCAAAGGACAAAATCTGTCGGATAAGACGTTTGCATCTGCTCTGGAGATTTATAGAGATTTATATAGATATATAGCTCTTTATAGATTTTACGTCCTGAATGCGGCTCTGAGGCATGCCCAGGTATGTATATGTAAGTTTCTCCCGCGCCAAGGTGTCGTATTGCGCTTCGTTCGACGAGCTCAAAGTCTCCAGGTATGCCAGAAAGTTATTCTCGCTTCAAATTACCCTTGGCGCATTTTCGAACAAAAACTCTATTCGAATCTCCCATCTAGCATAGACCTTAAGATCATCCACGTAAAATACATAAGCGTAGGAATCCTAGGAGGTTCATAGGGTTGTGAGGGGTGAATTGGGGAGTTAAAAATGAATTTTCAGAGTAGATGTGTGGTGGGATTTGGTTAACTAGAGAAATTGAGGTTATGTTATCAAGGGATCGAGGTAGTTTGTTGTTAGGAGTTTGGGCCGTCAAGGGGGCCAAGGATGGTTTTCGTAGTCCTGGAGGATGTTAAGGGAGAGAAAACGGTGTCTACAGGGACTGTGAGTGGTGGAATAGAGAAAATATAGGAAAAATTTGGATCTCTAAGCGACAAAAATCTTGAGAGACATGTAGGTTGCAGAAGGTTCTTTTTTCATGAAGATATCCAAGTTACCAACGAATGAGCGGGAGGTGGTCAGCCAGAATAATGGCACTGCTAGTAATGAATTCGACGGGGAGGAAATTTTCCACAGATCACGACGTCCAACTGTGTGTGGCCGGTGCCGAGTGGCGCTTCGGAGAGTGGGAAAAAGCGGAACGAAGGAAGCAAGAAGGTAAGGGAGATAACGTCTAAGGCAAATGAGGAGGATATCTTGACGAGGAAGAGAGACAGCCAAAACAGTCCGGAGAAAAGCGCGTTAGTGTCCATTTAAAAGCAGCCCCCCCCCCTCAATTGATTGACAGGCGAAGAAGGAAGCTCTCGGGGTGTTGATAAGCGAAAACAGAGGGTTAAGGGAAGACGCAAAGGGGTCTATGGCGCAGATGGAAATATGAGGAAGTACCTGAGGGTAAGAGATGAGAAATGGGAAAGGGAAGGTAAAAGAGCTAAGGGAGAATGTAGAAGGATTAGAGTAGGAGGTAGTATCGGTAAGTTAGGAACAAGAAGATAAAATTAAGTAGATGAAAGAAGAGATCAGGGTGTGAAGTAAAGAGCCGAAAAAGGCTTGAGAAGGTGGAGGGCAAGTCAGAAATAGAAGTAGGTCACAGGGGGCGAGCGAGAAGAAAGATATTTGGGAGAGACTAAAGAATATGATAGAATAGAAGGTGGGAGAGCGTAGGAATGAAAAGGAAGACGGAGCGGATAGAGAAAGGATAAGACAATGGAGTTGAGAATAGTTTGGCACACAAGAGGTAAGGGAGAGGCTGAAGTGGTTAGTGAAAAGAGTATAGAGGTGGAGGGATTTCCAAGAGGGTGGAGGGAGGGGTGGCCATAGCACTGTATAAAAAAGGGGATAAGGAGAGGCAGGAAAATTATAGAGAGATTACGCTTATGAATACGGCGTCCAAAGTATACGCGATGGTGTTGTCGTTAAAGCTGCAGAAGGATGTCGAGGGAAAGGAATACTGCCGGTGACGCAGACGGGCCTTAGGTAGCGAGGAAGTATTATCGACAATATTTACGTCTTGTAGCACGTGGTGGACAAAGAATTAGCTAAAAAGGGTGCGTAAGTGCACTTGGATCCTTGAAGCTGGACTTTGTAAACATCTCTCCAAAATGCCTCGACCTTCTCTGCTTTGTGCGGGTATTTAATAGTAAGTTAAGTTATCGAGTGCGAAGCGTGCATGACAATGCACCTGCACAGAGTTCACTATTTATTTATACCAATTTTTTATACAAATTACCTTGAACATCAAATAAATTATTCATATTTTCTATGTATATCTTCATTCAATACTAGTCACCCTCCTTACCCTCCAACTCTTGCACCTTCGCTACCCCTTTCTTCTCCAACTTCTTCCTTCTCTATTTATCCCTCTCCTGCCTTCATCAGCCCTCTTCTCTCTCTCCGACTCAACCGTACTACCATACTATTCCTCCCGTCACTCACTCTGCACCCCCCTTCTTATTTCTTCTCCCCCCCCCCCCCCATAATTGCCTGTACTTCTCTATCCCACGTTTCTTCTCACTTACTCTATTTGCCCTTACTTCGCCAACCTCATTTTCTGTACTTACTCCAACCTGATTTCTTCTCCTTCCCCTGCTTCCTCTTACTTTACATGAGCTCACTTCCCCTCGCTTCTCCTTTTCCCCTCCCACAATGTTTACATGCTTCCCCTACCTTGCCTACTGTCACTTCTAATATCCCTCTCCCATCACTTTATCTACTTCTGCTCCTTTATTCCCCCTATGTCTCTTCGCCTCATTTCATCTACTCTCTCTCCCCTCTTTCCCCTAACTTCCCCTGCTTTCCCTCTCCAACATCCCCCTCTTATTTCTCTTTTTACTCTACCCCACTCACCTCACTGATAATCACTTCCTCCGAACTTTCCCTACTTGAAAAAAAGTTCGACAGACCCTAAAATTAAAATTTGCAGAATTGTCCCTATTATTACACTTTTCGTTGAATAAATAATTACTGAAAAATAATTATTTAAAAATCCTCTTCGACATTTCCTTAAAAATTTGATGGTGATCATTTCTATGCAAATAAATCTGCCCGCAGCGCAAACACATTCTCAATGTGTCCCAAGGCTTGGCTCGTTTCGCTCTCAGGTTTGAACGCGCTTAGGGCGCACGAATTTTGGCTCTCGTTATTTGCGCTCGTTAATGTATTAACCTCGCAATGCGCATTCAATCTCTGTACTTACGCCACATTTGTGGCCAGACTTTTTAATATCAAAAATCAGCCGTGCATCTACATCTGCAATTTGGTGATTTTGAATTCTCTTTTGTTAAAGCTCCTTCGGCTTTAACGAATACATTCTCATCACTATCTCGTGCTTTGCAATTGATTTCGTCCAAAATGCGAACTTTCCTACATTATGTTTAACAACCTCCACCTGGGATTTCTCATTCAAATATTGCAAAATAAAGTAATAATTTTTTTCATCATGATTGCTTTAATATTTGTTGCTTACTTTTGCATTCAATTTTATTTTCAGCTAGCCTGAAAAATGTACCATTTCAATTAATTTATATATTATTGCAATTCATAATATCCATTGGTAATGAAACATACTTACTTTCATAATCTTGCTTTTATAATTTAAAAAAGTACGCATCCTATAAATAAAATTTTTAATAAATATTTGATAACAACTTGTGTCGTTATTCCATAATTTTAATTTGATTATTTTCTTTCTTATTTTCTACGATTTAAACTAAAAATACGCAGTCTAGAATAAAGTGGTTATGAGAAAATTTGTAGAGATAATTTAGCTAGATATAATTTATAATGTGTTTTCCGAACAAAAGATTATAACGAATTATTAGATCTTATTTGGTTGAATAACTTGTGCCTTTTTATATATTTTTTCTTCTCTCGTGTGGTTTTTCCAGAAACTAAATTTTTTATTTTTAATGTTGGTTTTTACGGCTAAAACAAAAAGTATGCGTCTTATCACAAAATTATTGATGATAAGTCTGTAGCTCTATTTGGGTGATTAATTTTTGTCTATTTTTTCGTAGCTTGTGTCATTTTTTTCCAAAAATATAATTTTTTCATTTTTAATGCTTTTTTTGACGATTCAAACCAAAACTATGCATCCTATCAAGAAATGATTAATAAAAAATCTGCAGATCTTTTTAAGGTGAACAAGTTTTTTGTTTATTTTTTACCGTTGCATGTGTCTTTTGTCTAAACATTTCTTTTTTTTGACGCACAATTTTTCTCTAATCATATTGTTTTTATTTTGCAGTTTGACCAAAAAATGAAATTTTCGACTTTTCATTATTTTTTCGCGCAATAAAAATTTGGATGTTTAGTTTTTAAAGAAAATTGAAAGAGTTGTTGTGATAATCTTTTAGGGGGTTTAAACGTTTTTATAATCTTGAAAACCTGTTCTAAAAATTTTTTTTTAATCTCAAAACTAGCACTTACGTTTTTCTCCCTAAAAGCGTGTGCCTGAACAAAATCCAATCCGATTAGTCTCTTAAAAGTTATCCAATATACAAAGGATGACAAGGACACCGACAGACAAACAGACACCAAATTAAAAACTGTTTGTTTTGTATTCAGGAGGTCTCAAAACGAAATCAGTTTAGACATAAAACTAATACCTTCTCATTATGATCAGAATCTAAAAAACTTCCAAATTCGTTTAGAATTGCGACTTGCAGACCATTCTGAACAATAAATACCAGATCAGTCCCACCGTTCAAGGGTTTTCAGGGTTAATCGCTCTAAAGCGTTCTGGGAGTCGTTCTCTTCATCTGTTGCTTCAGTACTCCAGTACTCACTGGATAATGTGAACGATCGGTCTCGCTATGAAGAACCATAAAATATTTCGTATCACCAGTGTCATTCCTTTATTAATATTGTTTGCTAGTTTTTCATCAGTCAAACACTACGTATTTGCTGGTGGACCTTCATGTGAGTGGTTCTCTAATCCTAATCCTAATCCTAACTGAAAAATTTCCTCCCGGAATAATAATTCTTAAGCCAGATAAACATTAAGTAAGTCCTCTCTTAATTTCTATAACAAAATCACTAAATAAAAACATCTAGCAGGTCCTAATATTGTTTAAATATAAAAAATTCCACAGATTATTCTCAAATTTAATATCACTGGATCGAGAAATTGATGATTTCTGATTAAATTGACGATACTCGTTTATATTTTATTTTGTTTATAGTTTCCTCTTGAGTAAATAAATTAGTTATTTTTTGTTGTAACATTTTTTCTGTTCGTGAAAATATGCCTCTAAGTTGGGAAATATTCTCAAAAAATATTGTGTGGTGATGTTGTTTTGAAGGTGATTTGATGAGCCGAGATTTGTGGGGGACAATCTTTGCTAGTGTCAAGTTTCATCGAACTCAAATAGTCCTCGCTAAGTGTCGATAATCTGTGAAACTTCCGCGCTAGTTCGTCACGACCTCCATTTGCCTTTAGTCAGTATTACGCACGAGACAATTTCACTAGTCTAAGCTTCGGATTCACAAAGTACTCCCAGTTAGGTATAACGTTTATCCACTTACGACCCCATTCAAGACACATCTTCTCAATGTTAAATGTTGTACTTCTTATTCTTCTGGACGGGAAAAAAATTGTCTTACGAATAGTGTAAAAGTATTCATGAAATCTTGGACGGGTACCAAAATTTGATCTTAAAGGAATTTTGGTATTTCTTAATTTATTTTTTATGTATTTTTTAATTTGGTAATTCTTGATAATAGGCTGAGGAAACAAGTTTTGTCTTTAGAAGCCTACGATGAATTGTATAATAGCTGTGAATATTTTTAATTCGGTTTAAAAGAATATTTATGGGTAATATATTTAACAATTCTAATTTTAAGGCAAAAAATCAATTTTTTACAAAGCAGTTGTATTATTAACTACTTGTTTGATTGCACAAGGAAACACTTCAATTTAAAGATAAAAAATGGATTTTTTATTTGAAAAAACTAATTTTTAACCCAGAAAATTAATTTTTAACAAAAAAAAAAAAATTTCAATATTCAACATCAATTTTCAACTAAATAATTTCAACCATTGGCGTGATGTTAGTTTCTTAAAAAATTGTAACTAAATAATGCTATTTTTAACCTAAAAAGATGAGTTTCTAATTAAAAATGGTGTGGTTAAATTTTCATTTATGGTAATAAATTTTTAATAATAAAACGAATTTTCTACGAAACATTTAATTTTGTACCAAACAGATTTTTTGTCAAAGCATAGAATTTTCAAAAACAAAAAAAAAAAAATCACGAAACATTTGAATTTTCAACAAAAGAGCTAATTTTCAACTAATCAGTTGAATGTCAACAAAACAGTTAAATTTTCAGTTACAAAAATTGATTTTTGTCAAATAGAAAATAATATTTCAAGACAGAAGATTACTTTTCTATGGAAAATATGAATTTTCAACAATCACATAAATTTTCAACTATAATAGCTGAAACAGTGGATGTGATAATAGATTATAAACAAATTAACTAAACAGGCGAATTTTCAAACAATAAATTTTCCATAAAACAGACTCATTTTCTGCAAAACACTTTCATTTTGTACGAAATAGTTAAATTCTTAATAAAAACTGGTGTGTTTAAATTTTTACATAAGGGAGTAAATTTTCTATGAAACAAATTTTTTGCAGTACACTTTAATTTTATACTAAACAGTTAAATTTTCAACAAGAAAGCTAATCTTTAAAGAATTTAACGAATTTACCGAATCTAACAAAATTTAATGAAATTTAACAAATTTTAAACAAAATGCATACATTATTAACCAGATAGTCGAATTTTTAACTTAGAAGATTACCTTTCTGCCAAAAAGACGAATTTTCGACAAATTACATACACTTTCAACTAAATATGCTGGACAAAAGATCTGATGCTCTTTTCTAAACATTTTTAACTAGTGAATAGTGCAATTTTTTAAACAAAAATATTCAATTTTTACCCAAAAACAGTGTAGTTAAATTTTCATTTAGGAGAACGAATTTGCAATACAAAAATGAATTTTCTACAAAACATTTAAGTTTTTTAACAAATTTCCTGTCAACCGGTTGAACTTTCAACCCAGAATATAAATTTTTAAAATTTTTAGTTAAAAAGTTAATTTAAAAAACAATGTTGACTAAAATTGTAAATATTCGACCAAAAAGTGAAAATTTCAACTTCAAAATGAATTTTTAAATCCAAATTTATTTTCTACAAAAAAATATGATACGTTAATACTTAACTACATAGTTCAATTTTCTACGAAATTGTTAAATTGTCTAGCCAAAATACACAATTTCTACAAAACAGTTGAAATTTTAAGGAAAAATTTCATTTTCAACCGAAACGGATAAATTTTCATAAAGACAGATGCGTTTTTAACCAGAAAAAATGAAGTTTCTGCAGAAACAGATGAATTATGAACAAAAAAATTTTTTTATTAAAAAAGAAAAAAACAATCAAATTGTAGAATTTTCGAATCAAACAAATGAGTTTGCAACAAAATTTTTCGTTTTCAACGCAAAAATATGAATTCTTAACAAAAAAGTTCAAATTAAAAAACAAGTCATTCAATTTTTAAAAAATAATAAAATTTGTGACCAAAAATGAAAATTTTCTAACCGGGATACGAGGTCGGCAAACATTAAAGCACAAAATCATAAAAAATCATTTAGAAAAATTAAATCATGAATTAATAATAATTAATTATACAAATTACAAGAACTTTGAATTTGATTATTCTTTTAAACTAATTATAAACTTGAAAATGATAGGAATGTTAATTTTTGTTTAAGACATTACTAAACCTTTCAAAAATTAATAATCATTCACTTCTGACTTGTTATTGCAAAGGTGGATTAAATTCTAGTTTTTAAATCTCTTTTCACCATGCCACCGACTATAAAAAAAATATATTTTAATTTTGGAAACAATTATTATTTTATAAAACAATTTTTTCTTTATATTATATAATAATTGTTTTAACAATAAAGGTATAACTTCTTTCTTTTAATAATTTTAAATTTGTTAAAAAAAACTTTAAAACTTGTCATTCGTCGAATGCAAAAAAATTATGCTAAATTTTTTTTAAAAACGCCCTCTAGCATGAGTTTAAAATAAACCTGCTATTTTGAATTTTCCGTGAAAAATACAAAGTGATTGGGGCGTCAAATTTAAATATAAATTATAAATTAAATTATTGGATTTCAAAGAAGA
Source organism: Druon quercuslanigerum (assembly GCA_010014905.2). Lineage (NCBI taxonomy): Eukaryota > Metazoa > Arthropoda > Insecta > Hymenoptera > Cynipidae > Druon > Druon quercuslanigerum. The sequence goes on from JAAAKG020141075.1 coordinate 10,267, forward strand.
TACTAAAATTTTGAACAATTTTAGGTTCTGCTCGCGTTTTTCACCTGAATTTGATATAGATTTCAAAAATTTACAATTTTTAAACAAATTTAGATTATGTTAATGTTTTTATCCCGAAATCGATTATTTTGAATAAAGGGCATTAAGTTTAAAGAAGAATTTACAATCTGGAACCATTTTCAGTTATGTTATTATTTTTCGTTAAAAATTTCCATTGTTAGGAAAAACTCATATTTCAAAACATATTTACAATATTTCGAACAAAAATCGTTTGACTTCAAAAACAAAACGTAAAGAAGAATAATTATCAATAATATTATTCTTTTTTTTATTTTATTTTATTTTAGATAATAGATTCTATGAATATACAAAAATTTGGCATTAAGATTATTTTTATATTTTAATTACAAAATTTCATGAGAAAAAAATTAATAAACAACTATGGTTTCACTTTTTTATATCGAGAAATTTTTCAGTTGAGACTAAACAGTAAATATTCCTTCCAAAATAGAAAACTAAAGAAATTTTCAGAGAAGTATTTAGTGATTTTCTGAGATTTATATTTTTATATTTTATTTCCAATTTAAAAGTTTTAAATTAAAATTTTACATGCATTTAAATATATTTATTTCCAAAGTTTTATATTCATTCCAAAAAAGTATGTTCAATATTGCTTTCTTTAAACTGTAAATCTTCTTTTCAATTAACTTAAATTATTTCAATGTAAACCTTTTAATTTTGATGCTCTCCTAAAAAAAGTGCATTATGATTTGGACAGTTTATACATTCAAATATTAAAAATCAAATTTAAAACTCTTATTAAATTTAATTTATAACATTTATACGTTGCTTTTGAATTTGTGTCTCTAACAGAACAGGAAAAATCAGGCACTCGAGTCCAATATTAAGAATATGTTTGGAAAACTAATAACAATTATTTATGATTTCGCAGGCTTTCTTCAGTAAACTTAATATTTACAGAGTTCTAAAATATTCTCTAAAAACTAATAGTAAAAAACAATTTCTTTGTTCTTAAAAGTCAATGCAAAATATTTTAACCTAAATTATTATTGTGAACAAAAAACTTTTAATTATGAATCTAATTATATAAAAAATTGTTAGCATCTTATCATCGTTATAATTTGACATGTATTATCCAAAACTGACTAAAATTAAAAATATATTCAGGACAATTTTCTCTCTTTACTTTCTTTATATAATTGCAGTTACACCTCTTTGGAACGAAACATGGACCGACAAGCTCAAAAGAGATCTTCTTGTAAAATACGACAAATTTGTCAGACCCGCTCACCATTTCAACTCTACAGTAGTGACACTCGACATAGAAATTCATCACGTATCATTGGCAAGTTTGCAAATTATAATTAATTATAAAATTTTATAGTTACAAAATAACCAATTAAAATAATTAATTTTATATTTTGAGATTGGAAAATAATCAATTTTTTCAAGAATAATCTTATGCAAAAGAACATGAAAAATATTCAATCATTAAAAAACAGATTTCCAAACTATCTCACTTTCCGGCTCATTAAAGAAATAAATATCAAAAGAAAAGAAAAAAGAGGGAGAAAAAGGGAAAGAGGCAACCAAAAACCAACCTCTCACTCTTTCTCTTTCTCCGTCCTTTTTATACTACTTGGGGACCAACATGTTTCGAGGC